>JAOWBC010000711.1:8244983-8262703 GCA_028566105.1 Hypoplectrus providencianus
CCAGATTACAGAGATTTAGCCTTAAGGCAATTTGATTGTGAGAAAGTCTGTGTTTTCATTGATTTTCTGTCCTGCCTTCTCAAGTACTGGTCATATTGTTACTGGTGCCTTCAATTCTATTTCCTGATAGCATTATTTTGTTGCTAACTCAACTCTATTTTATTCATAAGAGTGGCTAATTATCTGCTTAACACTTAAACCTATACCTGCTAATGTGCTCATAGCGCATTTTGTTTTAACAACTTCTACCCCAATCCCTTAGTTGTGTGCACACGATTCAGTATGTTAGCTACATTTGCTTAGCAGTTAGCTATGGCTTCTCTTGCTCTGTCCATGTCAGATGTTTTGCTATTCCCCTTGCCTCCTTTAATGATGACAGTATGTGTAATAAATGTAGTTTACATGGCACATGAAAACTCAAACATTAAGGATAGCGGCTGGAGTTAATTAGCCCACCAAACATAGCTCCTGTTAGCCGGACCCAGAGTGGCTCCCGAGCAGCAGGGAAGCTAGGGAGTCCAGTTGTCTTTTCAAAAGAAGCATCGCCCATCACGTGTCATATCTATAGAAAAGTGATGTCAAGACGGTTAGTAATTAAGGATTAAGAATTCACTTTCCACTCTTGTTGATTAGGAGGGCCCAGCAGGGGGCATGCCGCTCCGCCGGAAACCTTTGTACATGCACAGCAGGGTGCGGCTTCTAACGATATCTAAGATCAGATAATAAGTTACTTACTTATTGACGAAGAAAGGACCAATGAAGGATCATCCCCTCAATCGTGAATATACGATCCTATATACAAATTTTGAATATAAACCTTAATGTCATCTACATAACATTCCCATCGAAATTAGAGGTACATTTAAGGGACTTTCTCACCATTTATATGATCATTTTCACAAATCTTTTAAAAACATTTGCTATATACCACTCATAGCCGATAGATTAAGATACAGGCAGTACATCCTTTTCTGTCCTGACAGTCGTATGCTAGGATCAATAGTGTGCCATTTGTTAATCGTGTAGTCTATCCTCGTTAGGGCAACCTTAATTAGGTTTTTATTTTCCAGGTGTTTGCCCTCAGGTGCTTATCTATCACTGGTAAATCACATGAACTGGACTAATGAAAAAGCTACTGCAACATGTAAATCATGGAAGCACCTTGTTGGTAGCCCTGACAAGTTGTTCGTCAGCCTACGAACTGCAGTTTATACGGGCATTCATTAACCACGCTGCGCCACATGGTGATCTAGATGTAACAACATTTACTTACATCCCTGAAAATATTTCATATCCAAATACATGAGATCATGCAGCAATGCTTCTGTGTGGGAACAGCATGTACAGCATGAAAGGGAATAAGTCAATACTGAGTGGGAAGACAAAATCGCTTCACAAAGTCATTCATGGGGGAATTACCATTATTGGATCAAAGTCTCCCCCAGTCTTTGCAGCTTGCCAGCGTTTTCTGTGGAGGTCTTCTTGCACCACTATCAGTCAGCTGAGCATGGCTCCACAAAGAACTGAGTGGAAAAGATTCCATCAATTATTTCTCAGGAATCTTTCATGGCCTTTTTTTTAACGCAGCATGCTATAATGCAAAATCTCCATGTGTAGGATAATTTGCTAATTAATTTTAATAACATAATATTATGGGCATAGTCAAATGAGATCATCATGATGAGGATGATCCCCTCCACCCACAGTCATGTTACTCATCCTCTGCGGCGAACCTTTGCACCAATTATTAGTTTAGACTCGTAATCTGTCAATCTGTCCACAACAAAATCATTACCACCTCCATTCCAACAGACTTTCTCACTTCTTTTTCACACTTGGACTATAAAATAGCCAAGGAAACAAACAAAAAAACATGGAGTGAGCATGTAGATACAACACGGGACTCTATAGAGAGGAAATGTAATGACGTATTTTAGTAGGCCAGCCGAGAAGTTGGCATCGCTATGGGGTCTGTTGAGAATTCACCTATGGGAGTTTGCATTGGATTTTGGATCCTTGCAGCAACTAAGCTCTGTTGCAAACACATGACTGTGATGATGTTTTGTTCAGATGGATAATCTCTAAAAAATTAACATCCTTTTATGATGTTTGAAGCATTAATCTAACAAACAGAAGTTAAAAAAAACTACCATACTACCATACAGTCACATGACTTCAGCGTTTCTACCATTCAAACCATCTCTGTCAAGCTAGCAAAACCAAAGCCTGATAAATTGTCCAATGAACTAATCTACAATCTACAACCGTTTGCAAGAGCGCAGAAAGACATGACTCGAGGCTGTAAGCAGACGAGTGAGAGAGTTTCTGTCCGTGTCCATCGAATGTGCCAACCACCGTAATCTCATTAGCCCCTTGTTAGCAACCACATTTTTTAGGACACATAAAAACCTCAAGATTCACAAGTAAGGGGATTTACGACATATTTTATGCCTTACAACAAAACACAAACATCTCTTAAAGCTTGTGTTAAGCACCGACCTTATTTCAGGCATCTTACCAAAAACCCATTTAGAACCCTCGTTGCGTTTGAGAGGATACTTGCTGTACTAAAGCATCCATTCTCAGGTTAAAAAGACAAAACAAAAAGACGTCAGTAGACCCACCCATGCCTTTACTGACAGCACATCGAGCATCGAGTTGTTCTGATGGATCATTGTGCTAATGCTAATCAGAGAAACAGACCATTGGCATTAGCAATACTGATGGGCCACAATATTATATTAAGATTGTTTCATAAATAGAGTTAATGTGGAACCGGTACATGAACCGGTAAACATGCATGTTGTTGTGAAGCTGCCATGCGTACAAACTTTATAAAGACTTTTCAGGCCGGGACTGGAGAGACAGCAGTTGACGTCTCCACTCCTTTGATTTGTTTTGCAAATGGACTGCTCCCCTCCAGAGCATTTTGTTATGTGACAATAAACTGACTAAAGTAGATAGTTCAAAAATGAGGCTGTTGCATTGTATCCTTTTCAACCATCAATTGAAGTATTAGTCAAGTCATCCCTAACAAACAAGTAGTGGAACAAATGACTAAAAATGAAAGGTTCATCCTTCATCAAAGCATTAAAATCGATGCTGTCGTTTCCTTCTCACATCAGTGGCACCGAACACACACGCAGCTCATTGCATGACGTTTTGTTTATTTCACAGGCCTCGCAAAACAACTGGAATCTTGAGGGAGAAGCACAATTCTTCAGTTAAATTTGGAAAAAATGTTAATTTGTGGCTTTGTTTTAGATAAAGTGCTTGTCACTTACGCTGTCTGCCCATTACAGAACAAAACGGTTTATCTGTTAAAAAGTGACACTGTAAGCAGCCTGTCCACAATAACACTTTAGATTTAATAATAAGCCTTTTTTATTAAGTTTTCAAATTCATACAAGTTCATGAAGTACTGTCAATGGCAACAATCCCGCATCTAACCATGAGTTTGTATCTCATTTGTTCTTTTTTTAAACCCAACTATGTATTATGGGAATAAACCGCCCAAAAAAGCTAAACTAGCTGACTCACCAGATATGAAACATGCAGTGTGTAAAGGTGACACGCACAACTGCATGACTCCAGAGTGAATGTGAGGAAGTGCCAAGTACGGCCCCATGGCTGCAGAGGCTTTCAGTGGACACCGAAGGAGAAGCAACGGAACAACAGGGTTTAAATAATAATAATGTGATCTCTAAAAATAATGTTACTCTAAAATAATCATTGGTGTGACTTCAGTGCCATAAATATTGCATCCTCGTAAATAGTGAGACTTCCAGCATGATGAATATTGCATCTTTCTCCATAAATGAAAGCCTTGAGGCTTAAAAAAATAAAAGTTTATTTTAGGGGTATTTTTCATACAACACAAGAAAATCCAAACTGTCCCTTTAATGTACAGTTAATCATGAGCTTTTCAGTTTCACATTTGATATGTGGAATCCATGCTTCAGTAATTAAATGTCATTTCTAAAGAATCAGCTGCTAACATTGTTGGAACAGTTGCTGAAATCGTTCCTCACTCTTTGGAAATGTCAGCAAACAGATGGATGTGACTTTGTTGAACTACAAAGTTATTTCACATTTGGTTACTCTCGGTGCAACCTTTATTGATGTTTTATTACATCTGAAAACTAGTCTAAATAATGCATTTTTAATACGATATCCCCTCCGATTTTTAAATAAGTTTTCATTGTTTCAAATGGCATTTGCCTGAATATTATTTCTTAACTATGATGTAACTCAGAACAAATCGACGCTTTTACCTGCAGCAGCAGAAAAGAAAGTTGAATCATCTCCACTCTGACACATTCTGTATAAAAACA
Source organism: Hypoplectrus providencianus (assembly GCA_028566105.1). Lineage (NCBI taxonomy): Eukaryota > Metazoa > Chordata > Actinopteri > Perciformes > Serranidae > Hypoplectrus > Hypoplectrus providencianus. The sequence continues at coordinate 8,249,318 of JAOWBC010000711.1, forward strand.
ATCATTATGAGCTCACAAATGTACAGAATATACAGAATATGAGGGCTTCTCCTGTTTTTCATATGCAGGAGCTTATCACACACATTTTTCTAATGTAATTATTTGTAAAATACTGGTGAGAAATTGCACTCAAGGTCTTCTAAAATCAGCTGCCAAAATTCAATTAAAGCCCAAGTTCATTTTCTATTTTAGTCTTTTCAAAATGCTGCTTCAGATCAGTAACTATAAGCCAAAATGTTAATCCATTTAAAAAGAAAAATGTGTAATGAGCTAAGTGTGGTTATTAATCTTATTAATCTAAGAAGTTGAAACACAGATAAAAATCCCAAAACATGAGTGCATGATATTATGCAATAGTGCAATCTTTTGCACTTGAATAGAATTAAATTTAATGATGCAGACTTCCACCAAACACTGACCTTGTGTTTCACTGCAAAAAACTTCATGCAACTCTGTGGAAACAAAAAATGTCTCATGTGCCAGAAAACACAGATTTAGCGCCATGCATCATAAGAAAAAAAAAAGAAAATTTCTTTTGTAGTTTATTTGACAAACATGAACGACGTTCCCATCAAGTGTCCACCAGTGTTGTTGGTAAAACAGTCAGGCTCTGGATGCTAAACATATCGAACTATTGACATTTTTACACCCCCTGCGTCTCTTTGTCCTCTCCTCTCTGCTGCTGCAGTTCAGTCCAGTTTCCACAGAAATGTTGTTCCTTTTGTCATGTGGACAAAGGGTTGAGTCAGTGCAAATGATTTTGGTAAAATATCACTATTTTAAGCTCACAATTGGTTACTTTTCCTGAATGAAGAATGATATGAGTCATTCAAGGACTGCTGGTAATTTGAACATTCCACAATAATTTCAGTTCATACAGTTTCTTTCCATGATGATCGTGTAATTTTTTATATCTTTTTTAAGAAAACGTGTCTTCACCCCACCTGCGGGTCGTGGGGTTCAGAGTGTTGACTGTCTGGATTTATTATTAAAGACTGCACCGCTAAGCGTCTGCAGCCAGACAGTGAGACGAGCATGCAGCACTTCATCCTAAATATAAATATGAATTTAAGAAGAAAAACACATGTAAGGTTTATTTTGGCCTGATTTTGTTCTTTCGGTCCTTTTTTCCTACAGCAGGTGCATCCTTTAAATGGTCCTTGTAAAATGCAGTGTGCCACGCTGTTGCCCTTTATGACAGCATCTCGGCTGCTTCAAATAAAGTCAGCGTGTTTTGATAACACTAACATGTTTATAGCGAGGTGTAACATTTTTATTTGGTTTCTTTCATCATAAATGCTTGTTTGTGTGCCTCAAGCGAAGAGAAAATGGCAGGGGCTTTTTTGTCAGATATTCATGATTGTTACCACAGGCTGACAAAGGTCAAGATGTAACTGAACAACATGTCTTTCTGAATATGGATCGCGTTTAACAGTAAGGACTTTGATTCAGGTTGAGAGGGGGACAGAGGTGAACGAGGAGCCAAGTCTGACAAGTCGTGTAAATTACTGACACTCCTGCTTTTATTGTTTTCTGAAGTCATTTATGAGGCGTCCAGGAACATGTTGTCTCTGGGTCCTGCCGAGCCAGTTTCCCACTCAATTAATTAGAGATTTTCTCTCAGCAGAACTGTGCCTCCCTTTCCTGTGTGCCGCCACACTTCCACTCTGAATGTCTGTCATGCTCTCTCAAGGTTTTTAATCTGGGCCCCAGTGCCAGGATCAACAAAGTGCCCGTGGTGACACGCTGTATGATGGCCGTTTCCTGCCCCTGACAGAGCTTTGGGGAATATTCACTGAATGTCAATACAGCCCAACTCTAATTGAAGCAGACAACATGCTGCCTGGAAGGTGTGACGACATGCCACAGCAACACTTTCCAGCCATTACGGTTACAGAGAGCACCATAGTATTCATAACACCTTTCAACTCGTGCAAGATGAGCAAATGAATCGCTTTCTAGGGAATCACAACAACAACAAAAACTATAAAGAAGTATAAAAAGCATCATTAAAGTAAAGTATGATTATAATATTTATGATGTGTTTTGAACCCCTTTTTTAAAGACACGCTTATTAGAAAGATTGCTATTATTTTGTACAATGCTTTATATGTGATAATTATTATAATTATCATTATATTGTACGTGTTGTCTTTAAACAATGAGTACTTTACTTTATATTTCTGGCAGAGTGGCAATCAGACACACAGACAAACAAAAAAAACTTCATAACTAGGTTTAGGAATATTTCAATTCTATATAGGAAGATAAAGAAAAAAATAAATAAATAAAATAATAGAAATGAGTTTAAAAAAACATGATATCATTATATTGTCAATCATTACTACTGCTTCAACATAAATATGGGTCATACTTTGCTGCCTGTAACTGCTGTTTTTGGAGGAGACCAGTCCGGTTTGAGCATCAGATATCTTGGTATTCAGTTGAAATGGATTTGCAAGTCATTGATTTTATTTATGTTCTTCACAAAGTCCCAACTCCTCCTAAATCAGGGTTGTATGTTGTCGTGAACAGCTTGCTGATTGTTTGTCAAATTAGATTAGATTTTATGGTTAGAAACCCTACCTCACACATCTAAATCTATGAGCTATGAGGCTAACAAGCTAAACCCAAACCTTTGCCTGCTCCTGCCCAGCAGTTTGTGGCATGCATGCATGTAATTTGATGCCCTGCTTCCTGCCACAAACAGCAGAAGAGCAACACTGCCACCACAATTGATGCATCTGATAACGGTGCAGCCTAACGGAAGCACAGTCACACTTTCTGCTGTGCATCGTAATCTAACATGCAACAACAGGATACAGGGAAGAAGCAACAATTTATCGTAGCTTGGTCCATTACTCCCTGAAATATTAAAAACTGAAAAATTAACTGTTCCTGTGATTGCTTTGCAATAAAAGCCACCTTGTGTTTCCCAGTTGAATGCTTTTATTGTGAAGCATCAGTAGGAAATGTTTGCATTAGCAGCTGTGCAGGAGAACGAACATTAACGCTGGACATGCAATCTGAATACAGTGGCGGACCCTGCCACGGCCAAAATATTCTTAATGGCTCTTTACTGGCTATAAAAAAAGCCAACTTGATAGTACCTGAAACAGTGTTTGATTTCTCCCGTAACTTACTTGTATTTTTTAATGTGTTTAATGTTTTTGCATAAGCAACTATCTGAACCCACAAATACTTTGTGTAAATATATCTACTGAAGGCAGAATAATCCATCCTGTTTATTTATTTTAGCAGAGTGGTGCTGCTAAATTGGCATAATTTGCAGTTGATGGATTGGTGCAATGAATGAATCGTTACGCCTCTTGTAAACATCAATTAGTGCAAAATAATAAAAGGGGGTCACTGGCAGAAATGTGTTAATGCATTCCGTAAATTTTTAATTTTGTTTTCATTCCGCCATCTCGGTTATACATTGCATTTTGCATCCAGATGATCCTCGAAAAATGACTTTTAAGTATGTTTATGAGGGTTCTCTGTAATCCGGCTCAAACAAGGACAGACACGGCTATTCAGTAGTTCAATAATATATCAATATTTCATGCAAGACATTCCAAAAAACAAAACAAAATAAACATACTTTTTGGGATTTTACTGCTTTTAAGTCTTTATTCTAAACATGACTTTTCCCAAGTTGAGGTAGGATATACTAGCAGACATGCTAGGGCCTTCAGTACATCCATTAGTCCAGATAATCTCTAGTGAAAAGCATTCTGATCTATTTGAGATGAGGAGGTTGGCTGTTTGATTACAATAATGCATTTCCTAGCAACCACTTCCCATGTTTATTGGACTAAACTGTGCTGAGACAAACACTGGAAAGGAATAAGATAAAAATGGTGGTCTCAATGAGGGCACTGGGGGATTAACCGACTTTAGCTGATTCTTCAAAGAAGGACAAAAACAAACTCCTATCATTGAGCAAGCTCTTTGTTCAAAATGCCAAAATGTTGCTTGTTAGAGCGCATGAATGTATGTATGCAGGATCAATGAGTGCAGACGCATAAGGAATATATGCCTTATGGGGCTCCAGCAGCATGAAATGATACAGCAAACAGGCTGTCAGAGCCATTTACAGCATGTATTTATACATGAATAAGTATTTATTTATGGCCCTCTGTGTCCATATCGTGGATTGTGTGTTTTCTGTAGGTCACAGACACTTCCACACAGGCGAATGTAATGCAGCCACCCTCCCACGCGAGTTACTTGAACGCCATAAAGCAATAATCACCTACGTTCCCATTTTCCTGCTATGCAGCTGCAATGCCATTTATCTCCTCTTAACTTCCTGTGATAGGTCATTAAACTGGTCTTGGAGCTGTGAAGTAAAGCAGTGAATCATGTCGCAGGTTCCATCTGCTGGCATGCCTAATCTAGGGCAGAGGGGCTCAAGTACATATGGCTGCCATATAAAGTTTTATATAATAATTGGCAGTGACGGAGCCACGAGGAGGATTCAGTGAAAATGAATTGATATGGAAGAGCTGGGGGTATAGCAGCAGACGAGGGGACAGCAGAGAGAGCCGGGCACAGAATGAAAGAGGAGGACTGTTGGTACACCTGCTGCAAAGTCTCTCGCACCTTCCCCGACTTGAATGTTTGCTCTAGATTTTTTAGAAATAGCAGCCAGCGTGTACCTCTCATAAAGCTAAGTCATGGAACAGGAGTGCAAGCTGAATCAGCATGTGCCGGAGCGCCCTGTCCCGCCGGATGAGACTCGTGTCTCTGCAACGTTGAGGAATTGCAAAGTTCTCGGAAAGAAAGACTTCTGCAAATCTGCCACAAAGCATTTATTGAACATCTGGTCGGAGAACATTATTGGGCGGTGTGTGAGATCAGACAGAGGAAAGAAAGGGCGGCGCAGTGATTTTCCTGTCAGTTGTGAAAGCCTATATTGTCATTATATAAGCTTTGAGAGAGTTGTCAAGATATTACCTTTTGAAATGTTGGCTACGTTGTGCGATTATGCAACAGTCGACCGGCTGAAAGGAATTCAACTTTAAATGCTAATAAAGAGTGCTGAATAGAGCATTAAAAAGTGCTGCCGTCAAGCCGCGCTCAGGCAGACTGACACATCGCTGACTGCGTGTCAGAGACTTTAAACTAAGTAACCGACGATCAATTTGAAGGGACCCACCTATTCATGGCTAAATCATTCATTAGAGCCCCGGAGGGCAGCGAGAGAAAAGACTTGGAGGATGAAGCCGTTATAAAGCACCGTGCTGAAGCTTTTTCTTACATTGCTTCTTCTTTAAATTGAATAATCATTTTTATATGAGCAATGTGGGATCCTGAAACAATTAGTTGAACAAACCTTTATATTTTTTGCAATGCAGTTTCACTTGAGTTTATAATAAAAAAGCTTAATACGTGCAGTGCAAGTATGGCTGAACTTATAATTAGTTGTTTACTTTGACTTCTTATTTCTTTGTTTGTTTTGTGAGCAACTTTTCTCTACTGTGAGTAAAAATATGGCAACACAAATAAAATGTCTGATTGAAATGAAATAATCTTATGTGTATTCCTTAAAGGCATACTATGCAGGAATCGTCGCTCACTGGTTTTAACACAATGTTGGAACTTGGCGAATAGAATCAAAAGGACTCTGTAATAAAATAAAAGGTGATAAAAGCATGCTATATTAAATCTACGCCATTCTAAAAACAAATGCAAATCTTTAGCAAAACAATATCTACAAATAGAAATAAGGAATTACAAATAAATTAAAAAAGAAATATGGAAATACAGAAATATAGATGTGTACAAATATGTAACAACAGCAAACGACTGAATAATTAACAGGACATTTTAAATGACTTTTGTGTCTTAGTTAGGCTGTAAACACACTGGAAAGAACCATCCTGCCTGTTGTAGCAACCCAGGAAACTCAAGGTTTCCTCTCCCTAAAACACCCTGCCGTGACCTTTCTTTCTTCAGAGTCCATCACAAAAAGGCTTTCCTTCTATTTCCGGATATTACCAACAGTAGAATCACATTTATTCTCTTAAATCCTCTGTGTTGTTGGCGTTGTGTTTTTATGAAGTGGACACCAAACAAAACCCCATTTGATTTCTTTAAGATTTAAATAGATTGTTTTAGTAAGATGAAAATGCAATATCCAAAAAGCGGAAGTAAACATAGTGTGTGTTGTTGAATGTTTGTTTGTATTTTGTTTATCTGCTTTGTTGGGTGATTTTACATGTATTACAGGGATCTATTGAATAGAACCCATATTTCAATTAGAGCAGGCTATTAGGTCGAAATTATTGAGACGATAAAGCCTTTTGTTTTTGCTTGATCCGTTGGAGCTTTTTGTTGCACTTTAAGTCACACACTTACCGTAATTAGGCTCATCGTTCGTACACTGAAGCCTGCGTCATTAAACATATCTAAATTCAATCTAAATCTAATTCCGAGGAAATGCTTTTAAAACTATCACTCAGTAATCAGGAAATTACATTTTCCCTCCGTCCATAGACTAAAAAGAATTGGTTTTTAGCTCATCTGAGGAGGGTGGGGAGTGTGTACATTGCAGCTTTCAGGGGAAAAAATGAGCTTATGTGTCACACATCCAATCCATATGAAAAGATCGGCATGCAAAAGCATGTATGTTTGATAGTGTGTGAGAAAATGCACAATCCATATGGAAATAGAATCATTTCTGCCATTGACAGAAAGAACAGATGGTGATGGAAATCACAGTTTCCGATTTCCATTTGCATTAAAATGATGACGACTGGAGTAAACCAATACATCAGAAATCCTTTTTTTTCTGTGTCTTTCCTGGAAGAAAACAGCTGAACCGCTTGTTTTATAACAAAAACACAATTTGTATGCAACTCTCTGTACTGAAAATGTTACCACAGACAGAAACAAACTTACACAGATGCCTAATCACTGACTGTCAGTACCTGGATATGCCAGGAATTAGCCAGACTCAGTAGCACAGTGCCTTGTTTTACATTTCAGACAGCTGAGGAAAACCTGGTGTTTTTATCCCCGGGGCGGGGATATCTGTTTTTCTCCGTAACATAACACAAGTGCCTGTAACGTCTGTCTGTGGGAATGTTTTCTTGATGCGTGCCCAGCGGGAACAGAAGCAAACATGAAAATCCACAATATTTTGCAAGATATTTTTAATATTGACACTGCAGTTGTACTGTTGTTCAAACTTGTTGGTTTTTCTTGGTGTCTTTAAGGTTCACGCTGGTTAGATTACCTCAAACTTTTTAAATGAAACCAAATGAACAACAAACATGGTTTTTATTTTTATATCAGAGTGGCTAAATGAACACTATTGTGCTTTATTTTGTTTTACTGCATTAAATGGAACTTTAATTGGTGAATAAGTAAAATACACCAGTCTTTTTCATTATCTCAATTAACTGACGCATTAAACCACAGTTTTCACTTCAAGATGTGTATTGTTTTCCCACAAATGCATTCAGTGAGATGGAGTCTAATTAACGTGTTACCACACAGTAATTAATGCCGTTTTACTGCCGTTGTTGATCTTGTGGTTGTACGTACCGAGTCATCCCGGTGTAAGCTGTTGTTTTCTCCTGTGAATGTCAGGGAATTTGCACGTTGGAAGGTGAGGAACACAGCGATCGAGAGGAGGGACCTGATCCGGAACCCTGTGCCGCTCATGCCTGAGTTCCAGCGCAGCGTACGCTTGCTGGGCCGCAGACCCACAACTCAACAGTTCATCGACACCATCATTAAGAAATATGGAACCCACATTCTCATCTCAGCCACCCTGGGAGGTAAGCGAGGTCTCATCCCGCTCGCTTACATGCTTGTTTAACAGCTCTTACACACGGTTTGAAATGCTTCTCACACACGGGTTGTGGTTTTCTTACATGCTCTGAGGCCGTGGGATTATTTTATGGGCCAGGTTCTTTTTCAGGGCTGCAAATAAGGCTTGAAAAGTGGTGGAATGTAACTAAGTATATTTACTCAAGTACTCCATTCTATTTCACTACATTTTGAGGCTATTATTGTATTTTTTACTTCACTACATTTAGCTGCTTTAATTCCTTTTTGGGTCAACATAAAACATGATACAGTTAAAGTGATTAGACATTTACTTTTTAATTAAACCTTACATCAGAATATCAATGAGCCCTACCTTGAGAACATTAGAATACTGCATCAATGCATAAATGTATGACTAATGATAATTGAATAATAATTTTTGTTCTCTTACGTTGAAATCAGGACTAAAACTTGTATTGGAGGAATTTCACAGTGTGTTATTAGTTAAAGTATCCGAGTAATTTTTTCAACGCTGGTTAACAAATAAGGTTTAATTATTACAGCAGGTCTTTAAAGTACCCTTAGGGCTGCTAAATATATACAAGGTTTTTTTTCCTAGAACAAAGCCATAGAAAACAATATGTCTCAGACTTTTTCCTATGATGTTTACGAGGAGGTATAGTAAACATTTTTAAATGAGTCATAATAAGTAAAATAGTTCTACTTTTTGCTATGTCTATCAATATGAATATTATTAAATAACAAGGCTTTTTAAAAACTGATGCTTGTTTCTGGAAATAATAGATAAAAGGAGACACAATCCTCTCAGCAAGTTCAGGAATAAATATTGTCCTTATATTTGTATGAATGCACATTACTATTCAGTGACCTCATATGATTATCCTTTCAAACTGCAACACCATGGTGTCCTGGATTATTGCCTGTTCGCAACAATGTCAAAACAGCTCAGTGAAGCAGTTTGGGGCCAAGTTTTTCTCCAGGGTGTTGGAAAAACTCCCCCACAGCAGAACTGCAGCTACATCAGACGAGGGCAGGACAAAGCAGACTGGAGACATTTTCACAGACCACGTAACCTTTATTTCCCTCCAAAGCGAGATTAGGGCAACTTAAAGTGACCACAGTGAAGGATCAGTCGAACCATTTTACTAGACGTTTTCGCACCAGAGCAACACTTGCATCCATAAAGCGAAGCCAAATGAACAGCGCTGATGAATGAGTCGCAGTTTCCGATCCATTTCCTTGAAGACAAAGTGACTCCAGACATTTAGCAATGGCAAGATTTAGGGATATAAATGTGAATCAGGGTTTAATTTGTACGCCTGATTAATGTCCATATAATGAGCCTGCTGGATGAGATGTCAATGTAAAAGCATATACAACATGTATTTGAATATATCGTGCGGGCTACATTCGAGTATAAGGATTTGTCAGTTTTCTACTTGCACAGGAGACTCCACACTGACCAAAGAGAAGCACAGCTCTATTCTGAACAGCTATTCCATCTCGTCCGGCTTAAGTGGATTTTCCAGCAGGACAGTGACCCAAAACTTGCATCAAAGCTATGACAGGACTATCTTATATCCACAGTCACCAAACCCCATCCCGACTGAACACATGTGGGGACATTTGATAAGTGAAAAAGGGGGGGAAACCTACTGTAACAACCAAAAAAAAAAATAATGTGAATTCACTCAATCTTCAATATTGTGCAGGCAAAGTGCGGCTGCCAGCTGGAAGCTGTCGCCTCACCGAATATAGAGAACTCACACTTTGAATAAACATTTTGCTTGTATGAGAAATGATCAGTATGTATCTCAGGCTAGACACATTCCTTATACATATAGAATTTGTTGCTTGAAACAACATAATAAGCACATACTGGACAGCATTTTGTAGTTGTCCATTTGACATTTACATATTGTTGCATCATGAATGCTGGACTCAGATTTGGCTGACATGTTTGCTCCTGTATAGATATTTAACATGAATATTTAATGAGCATTTTTGGAGGGAGCCTGAAGCCTTCCATTTGTATTGCCATCGGCTGCCTCACTGTAATTGCAGCTTTTATGATAAACATAAACAACTCAAACTTCAAAAAAATCTTAAATGGGTAAATGCATAACATTTTTGAAGATGCAGGTGTCCACAGCCTGCTATACCGACCAAATGTGAGTTTGCTCTTCAGTTAGGGTGTAAAGTCAACACTTCACATTAAAACTATTCAAATCGGCACTTTAACTGAGTTGACGGTCAGTTGAGACAAAGAGAGGTGAAGTTCGTATTAAGTAAAGTTCGTGATTTAAACTCCAATTTACCATTATTAAAAACTATTACATCAGCAAGATGACAAAAGGTATAAAAATGTATGTTTGTTGTATTTTACTGCCTGTAGAAATCCCAAACTAATGTTTTTGAGGGTAGACCAGTCTGATTACATACACAAATATGTCATTTCTAACAGCTTTTATGTGTGCAAAAACTCGAAACTGGAAGAAATCAGGTTGTGGGGGCTGAAGCCGATCCCTGCAGACATTGGGTGAGATGCAGGTGAAGTTCATTGCAAGACGGTCCCCAGCTGGTCAGCCCTCTTCTACAATGCTTTTTCCACTAACTAAAACCTGCCTGTACAGTAAACCTAAGTCACCATGAATGTCCAAGGTGTAATGTGAACACAAAGCAGACACAAATCCATCTGTTGCACTTCCACCATTGAAATTGAAAGTTTTTTTGGGAACCATTTCAGCAGGTGCAGCACGTAAACTCTGACCTAGGTTACATATTGTGCTTGAACTATGTTTGAACTTACATCATTGCTGGTGCAACCCAGTGCAGGAGACTTGAGAAATTCATCTCCTGGTTCGGCTCCCTGAATGCACACGGGTCTATTAACACAGCTTCAATTTCATCCGCAACACCCCAAGACCATTATAGTCATACATATGGTAATTGCATTTTGTGCACATGCCAAATTTAACCTGAAGATAATCTTCTTCATAAGTACTTGTACTTACAGACCTTTCAGGTAAATGGGGGGCTGTGGTTTTCATACGTATTGCTCTGAATTATCTACAAGCTTATTAGAGAAGAATAACTGATTCACTTAGCACATTGTAGGTGCCCGATAGTAGAAAAGAAGCACTTCCAGAAACTAGTGTGTGCAGACGTGTTATTTTTATTAAGAAAAAGGTGATATTGTATTTATGAAGCCTGTTTTAGTGCTTTACACTTATTTTTTTTTAATAATAGCCATTGCCATAACATAATACAGTTGCAGGGAAATATATTTCTAAAACCACAAACAAGAAACAAATCAGAAAGAGGTTTAAACACCTCCATTAGATCGTTTCAGTATTTTGGATGTTTCCCAAAATAAAAGTTAAGCACCCCTGCTGTCGAAGTCTAAATATAAATGGCTTCTCCCTCGAATCTCTTATCTTATCTTGAGCTCTGAGGGACACATGAAGGCAGCTAACTGTGATTACTTGGCCAATTGCATTTGAAAGATATAATTAGTAAGATTATCCGCTCTTTAACTCAAACCCTGCATTATATAACAGTATGCATGAAATATTTCCAAGTTGTCACTCCGGTTGTGGAAAATTGTTATCGCATTTTAATCTCACAGTCAAATGTCGTTGGGATATATTCACAATACTCCTGTAATGTTTTTCATTTCTTCAGAACAACACTGCACAGAACAAACATACATACAGCATATAGCACATGCTGTTTGCCCTGTTTTTAAGTTGGAGTACCATACGTCATTGAATTGGAGAATACATAAATGGAATTTCTCTGATAAATCATCTTTTGAAATTTGGAAGATAATTGATTTTATGTATAAAAGTGCCACAACTTTCATGAACATTGGAAAATAAAATCGGGTATCTAAAGGATTTACATATTATATATTTACATTTTTAAACCTCCCCTGTCCTCTCCTCTCTGGTCTGTCTCTTTTGTCTTTTTTCAGCTACTATTTTTTTTGCTTTTTTTCTCAGGAAATTCAATAAGAATTGTATGTTTTCAACAGGATCTAATTTTTAAACTGTTTATTTTTGTGAGGTTTTAAATAGGTCATGCAGAATTAAGTTATTTTGCAGAAATATCACAATATTAAGGTTAGTTTTGCTTAGTTTTTCTCATGGAAACTTTCGAGGCCTATGATCCATTCAAGGGCTGTTGTAACATTACATTCTGATAAACGGTGTATTTTTTTCTTTTCAGGCTCAAAGGGTTAAAAGAAAGTAGAGTGTAGAAGTTTTGGGGCATCTCTTAGACCCTTTAAGTATCTAAAAATTAAAAAAGGACCTTCAAGATTACAGAAGAATGAACACATGGATTGTTTGTCGGCTGGAACCCACCAATGCCAAAGCAGTTAGCAGGGAAAAGAAATCCGGAAAGAGACTCCTTTCATTTTCAAACCTAGCAGTCCACTTAAAGTCACACACCGGGCTTTAATAATTTAGCTAAACTGTGCTGGAGGAATATCAAGTGTGAAGGCAGAGAGTTGCAATATTGTATACACCAGTCTGTAAGATGATTCATGTGGAGACACTCATTTTGGAAATTGGAAATACAATATTGGTGTGTAACATTATATGAAGGTAAAATGTAATTAAGTGAGCCCAAGCTAGGAAGAACGCCACTGCCACCGCTGCACCAGGTGGCTAAAATTGGACAAATGAGCCACAGAAATAATCCGGGTATCATTTTCAGCCGCAGCATCCTTCCTAATCTCATTGTGTTGCATCACCTCATATTTGTCCTCTTTCTCTTTACATTTCTCGCCTTTCAGTCATTTTTAACCTCTGCCTCCTCCTCTCTACCTCTGAGTTATCGCCATATTATCTATAACCTTGAGGCCATCTTGTTTCAAGTTATGGGTCAGCACGCTCCAAGCTCAATCTTGGGATTGCCCATTAAAAATCGCAGTTATATGAAGCAGTAAATGTGCACAGCAGGCTCGTGATAAAGTAAGAAGAAGAGGCTAATTCTCTCTTTAGCCACCTACACTTTGTGGTCTCAAGAGTCATTATACTCTCGAGTGGAAAGAAGTGAATTCTCTATCTCACAGGCAACTTAGAGTTGAGTGGTCAAGTGTGAAGAGCCCCATTAGAGGTTTCCTCCTCTGAACTGAATAGAAATGGTTTCCATGCATGACCATTGAACTGTTGTTATATCACAGCCTTTTTTCTTCGTCCTCTCTTTTTAGTCTAGTGGCGGTGAAAGGCACAAAATGCACATTATTGCAGTGATTTTCTTCAAGTGCCACATCTCTACCTGACTGAGCGACATCCCACTGACTGAGCCGATAAGCCCCGAAAAATAAAGACCTTTATGGGTGCATAAGGAACGTGTCATATATACATAAGATAAAAGCCACCTTTTTTTTTTTTTTTTTTTTTTTTTACAAATCTTACTCTCCATCTCATTGTATTCATACTTTATTATATACTGCTATCTCACTCAGATAGTTTGGTGTTGATAACAGATTTATACAGAAGTGACAAAATAAAGTGCCACAAGCATTTTTCATTCTACAAGTCCTCATACATAAATGGTAAAACATTTAGA
>JAOWBC010000711.1:8262803-8283064 GCA_028566105.1 Hypoplectrus providencianus
TAGAGTTTGACCACAAATAGCACCAATGAGCAAAGCTTATGAATAAGTCCCTGATGAGTTTGTATCGTAGGACTGGTCTCCCTTAAAAAAATGACCCCATAGGTCGTTTGTACAGACAGCAAAATAAGAATCATAGTTATGTTTGAGGCTTTCCCACATCGCCCCCTATTGGCCAAAATGACAATGACTGACGGCATTGTCTGTCTTTTTTTTTTTCTTTTTAATGTCCTTTAACTCCGTCGGTGGTTTTTTAGCCTAAATTCAATGAAAGTATTGCATTGTAACTTAGGTTGGACGTCTTGTTAGTTTTGTGCCCATTTGGAAATGATGCACATAAGTGTGCCTTGGTTAGTTAGCATTAGACTTTTTGTTAAGGGTCAGCACATTGCAACCAGCATTAATTCATCTGAAGTGTTATTTAGTTCATTATGATTGCATCAACTTTGACGTCGATTTGTATACAAAAACACTGCCAAGCCATTTTTTCACCTCAAGATATTGTGCAATGACTTAACCTCCCACTTCACGCAAACAGCTGATCAGCTGACCAGCACTGTTGTTTTTTCGTGAGGACACTCTCATCTAATCCTCTCCACTGACTGTGTAAACCCGTCTCTTATCCCATTTTAAAACCAAAGCTCTAAGTTCGGGGAAGTATTATTTTTTTGAATCGTGCAAGTAGATTATGACCTTTTTTTCCCCAAGTTATTTATCCTTTTCTGTGTATTTTCCTGTCACTTGCTCTCTTTTCATGTCAAAACAATGGTGCATGGAAGCGCCAGGCACCGACACACACTTCTCCGAGAACAAAACACTCTGTGTGACAATCCCCTTTCTTTGTGTCTGGATTTATGGGGACACTATTGCTGATTAAAAGACTTTATTTATTTTAGTTTTATTTGCTTATTTCCTGATGCCTGTGGCTAGGTTCTGGCCCAGGGTACAGCATGGCACTGACTCACTAATTGTGCTCCGGTTGTTATGTTTTAAAAATGGTGTCTCATTTTTTTCCACATGACAAAAACAATAGCTATTAAAAATCATTAAAAATCACTGTCTTTATCAAAATTCAAGCTTTTGGAGTTAGCAAATGTGTGAAAAATTATACTGTAGTAATGTCAGGCTAAGCTCTGCTCTAACAAGCATTAAAGAGAAGGAGATTTTCAGTTCTTTCTCTGAACATTTACTGACTGACAGCCTTTGCTGAAGACTTTTGAAGACATAATTATCAATTACCTGCTGCTTTTCTCACGTCTGAACATTTTTAACTACCTCACACCATCGAAGCCGAGTCTCTGGCATATGAGGATGCTTTAAAAAAGGCATCAAGGGATGTGTATTTTTGAAGTGCAACATATGACCTGGCTGCATCCCGGGTGCACACTGCGCGTGGGAGACTAAACAGAACAAATACATCTCAGACATCCCAACAAAAGGCACCACCACTGTGACTCAATGCTCCAGAATTTAACGGAGTTCTGAAGCCGAACCTGAAAAATACATCAATACAGTTTGACACCGATGCTTGACGTCTTTTGGCTCGCCTGCAGTCACTGAGAACAATAACTGTAGGTGTTTATTGACAGGAGAATTCAAAAAACTTTCAAAATCAGCTTTCCAAAATGTGAAAGCATCACTGCACGACTCCGGCTGCACTGTATAGAAACGTTGAGAGGAAGGTGCTGCTGAGTGTGAAGGACAGATTTGCATTTTGCTAAAGCTGCAAGGGACATATTTCAGCACACCTGTCACTGCCTTATCCTCATATGTTTAAAATCGGTTTTACACCCTGAGTGAGACCACTGCCGTTTCACTGGGAGCTCTGTTAGTGTTTATACAGAGGGGACGCAGCGTTTGAGCTGACACAGATGGGATGCAAATGTTCAGGAAAGTGCAGGGAGATAAATGTGCAATTTAAGTGCACGACGGCTACATTTTCAAAGGTCATTGTCCGGCATCTTGGGCTCCAACTCTAAAAGTGGGGTAATGTAACTTTTGCTTTACAGTATCCCTCACCAAAAAAAAAATCCCAGGTTACAGTGAAAAGAAACTTTAAAAACAGGCTTTATTTCCCCACAGTCCTTGAACTGAGCAGAGGTATACAAACGTTTCTTTATGAACACTTATTTCTACAGGTCTCATTAAAAAATGTGGCCAAAAATATTCAGTTTGATTTAAATATTAAATTCTGCACTCCTTAGTGCAACTGTGGAGCCATGATTGATTCTGGGCAAATGAAGTGTTACATGAGAAATATTCACTGAAAACTGGACATAACAGCTCAGTTTACACAGAGCAGACAGGAAAGACAGGAGAGGATGAATATCAAATAGTGTATAGTATTTACATATATACACTATAAATATTTCCCCTTTTTTTTGCAACATTCAAGAGACTTGTGAGCACTTGATGTAAATGTGGTTTATAAATTACATGTGAATCCTATTTTTGAGAAAAATAATTTATCATTATATATGTCATTATAACTGTGTTATTCTTCACAATAGACATTTCTGAGTTGTTCCCACATGTTGTTGAGGTGCAGGACTTTATTTATTTCAGTTAATACAAGGCCACAGTTAGTTTAATGTGAAAAGAGCAAAACATACACTGAATCTGTTTAAAAGAGCCGAGACTGAGAAGATTTCACACCTGGAGGGGGGGTGCATCTAAGCTGTGAGGACTCATTAGCCCTCCCACTCTCTAGTGGAAACAAACCTGTGTGACTGGATCAGAGACCTCTTTAGTGCATTCAGCACCGCAGAGGAAGAAGTATTTAGTTTATGAAAAGAACTTGCGGTCCCTGCAGCCCGAGGCTCCAGCTGCACAACCAACGCTGACCTCGTCCTGGGTTGTGCCGGACGACTGTCCTTTGAAAGCTGCCGGCGCCACCTTTTCGCCACATCGTGCTAAAAAGTTTTTGTAGTTGCTGTTGTTCCGCTGCCAACATAAAAAGCACAGGGCATAATTGGGCATTGAGAGCGTGGCTATCTCAAAGCAGCAGCCCCACTTTCAGAATATCTCTGGCATAAAGCAAGGACAATCTAGTTATACATGAATAGAAAATCGGTTGAATTCATTCCTCTGCTTATTCAAATTTATTGTGTGTGTCTGTATGCAGTTATCATGCTTTTTAATTTTCTTTTTTAAAGTCTTTTCACCTGTTTTCAAGGACAAATAACTAGTCATCAGTTGGCATTTATTTATTATGTTTATAACATTTTTTTCTCGAATAACGGAAATTAAACAAAGTTTGTATTTCTTATATATATTGCCTTTGTTGGTTTGTACTGCTCTATATATGGAATACACAAATTGTGATGAACTTAGAGCCACTTTTTTACTTTGAATGCAACTCAGTTTAAAGAAATATACTCATTATCTGGTTCTCTCTTGTATTTTGAGTTTCTTCTTTCAAATGTTTACACACTTCAAGGTTCATTATCGATCATTATTTTTCTCATACTGTAATAACTGATGCTCTGTTTTAGTGCCTGTCTCTTTAAGACCCCCACTCGAAAAAAGCCCAGTGTGTTATAATTGGGTTTGCAGGAAAAAAAAAAATATAAGGGAAAAGGTATTTTCAATCTGTGGATGGAGGTGATATATTCTTACGAGCCCGATCAATTTACATGTTTCACAGTTGTAGGCTGGTTAGCACTCCTGATACTCAAATATGAATGTAGAACTGAAAAAAAAATCACTTTCCTGTTGGAAAAACACTTTATTTTCCTCACACTGCCCATGGCTGCTGCACCTCTATTAACCCTCTGTGTGAGACATGCTGCTGCAGCGCCCCGTCGGCTCTGATTGGTCAGCGCTCGGTGCTGTCGCTGTTCTGCTGGAAACTGTTGGAAAAGGAGCGTTCAGGTTACTTGAAATTTTTAGGTTTTTGCTCACAGGGATTCATTTCAACCAACATTTACCGCATTTGTTGGAACTTCGGCCACTTTTTGACAAGAAATATATATATTTATATGACAGAAAACAGAAAAATAGCTGAAAATCTCCCCTTTCAATGCATAAAATGTAAAAGCCTTATGAGCAGTGTAATCTATGCATGTATTCCGTGAATCCATATAGTTAATGGGAATGTTTTTGAAAAAAGAAAAACAACAATATCCATTAGTGTCTTTCCTCTGCACAGTATAAAGCAGTATAGTTTAATGTTCTCCATAAAGTGACCCTCACATGTACCATTAACACCAAATTGAGCACTCCCAGCCATTCCATTACTTTAAAACCCTAGTTGCACTCCTGACCCTCATCGACATCCACATGCGTGGACACCCACAGAAAAAGAAACCAAAAAATAAACCCTCACACATGTAGTAGCCGCCTTAGCTCGCACACTCTCCTGAGGTGAAACAGGACATTGTTTTTGAATACCTCGCCGCTGTAAACACATACACTCTGCATGAGCTGATTAATTCTGGCAGAGTGCCAGCGAGGCGCCCCGTTGTAATGTAACACAATGTATTACTTACAGAAAGGTGCACACGGATGAATTTTTTAGAGCCACGCAGGTAATGATTTGCCTGACCAGCAGCAATAACCGCAGAGTATTTATGTACAGAAGGCTTCCTTTGTGCCAGGCTAAGTTGCAACAGAGATAAAAAAAAAAAAAAAAAGAAAAAAGGGGGGCAGATCAAGGGCTTAATGTGGGCCTGTTATTCTTGTGCAGTAGTGTAAGTCAAGTGTGTGTAAGTAACTTTGCTAACCCCCGAGGGAGAGAGAGCATGGTAGCGTCAGAGAATGGGCCCTCGTCCCCTCAGCGCTTGTACTCTAACCAGGCATGAGACATTGGCCCTGACTGCTACCCACCCCTAGTCACGGTCACCACAAGTTAAGTGACCAATTCCAATGCATCGCTGGGGGCCAAATAACCATTCACATCACTGGGAACCTGAACATATGTGACGTGCTCTTGAACGAGTTCCGGGCATATGGTTCGCCATTTGAACAGTAATCTTCGAAGGCAAGTTTGCGCGAGCCCGGCGGAAGCGAGTTGGTGTTTGTTTGTTTGCTTTTTATGTGTCTGTTTCTGCTTGTAGGAACGAGAGATGGGGGGAGAAATATGATGTGTAAAGAATGAGCAGCTCAACTCTTTATAGTGTGTCAACAAACAAACACATGACATGCAAATAAGAGAGATTGTCTGGTGCTCAGTAAATATTTGGCCCTGTTACCGCTCGGAGCCCTCACATTCTTCTCTTTCTGCCGTACAGACTCTTACTGAAAGGTCAGCGGTTCAGTTTAAATACAATCCCCCGCCGTTTTCCTGTGGACTCTCGGACTTGGCGTACAGTACATATTGTGCACACGTTCAGCGAGGCTCAGGCTGTTTTGGGCTTCCTTTTCTCACCGTTCACATTTTAATTCCGGGCACAGCACTGCATTTAAAGAGAGAGATTAGAGACATGCTGTTTTTTGTGTGCATAATCTGTTTTATATTCACAGTAGTTGTGACCTTAGTAGAGATGATTTAAAATTCATATCACCTTAGAGGTGGGAAGTCTGCCTCTTTGACTCGGCAAATGAGCAATATCAGGTCCACCCAAGTCTACATTTGAACTTTCTCTGAGACGACACCAACAACAACAATAGCTCATCGGGGGTGTCTGGCTTGGTTTTGGCAGATACTCATGCCAGCAAGACACCTAACAGATTGTTGTTGGTTTTCGAAAAACAACTTGGCTGAATAAAGTGTTCTTCTGTGGTTTGAAGGCATTGTTAGTGAGAATAGGAGTATTAAATTCGAGGGAAATAAGAGTGGGAGAAATTGTTTAACACCTCTCAGGACAGTGTTAGTATCACCAGCCAGGGTCAGTAATTTGATTCAGCCATGCACATGAGTAATTTTAGTCTGTGATCCAGATGGGGACTGGAAAAAAAAATCAGTCAGACTGAGTAAACCAGGAAAGTGCCACAGCACAAACAGGTTCAGTCCTCCCCTTGTTGCTCCACACCAGCCGCCTGTACTCCTATTTTACTCATTTTCCCTGCACTAATTAGATCTCAGCAATCAGTCATTTTATTTTCTATTTGTGTGTTTATTTCCTTCCCGCTGCCAGGTAGAGGAGGGTCGCTGGGGAACAAAAAAAAAAGAAAAGAAAAGAAAAGATACCGGATGTGATATATTTGTTCTCCATGGGATACAATTCCTGTGGTATTGGGGTAAAAATTCTATATCACTAGACCTCTCATGGAAATAATGCCATCCCAATAGGGGTAAATCCGGGGACATTTCTGGGGACGGTGCCAGCTGGGGATAAAGCAGCAAATACAGAGACTGTTCCTGGAAAACTGGGGCATCTGGTTTCTCAAGCGAAAACTGCTTGCCTCGGTATTCAGGCCTCTGACTTATCCCTCCTGTTAAAAGCTCCATTGGCCACTGTGATAAGCCCGGATCGGACAGTCCCCACAAATGAAGCTATCTACAGTACACTCACATTATTTATTCAGCGCACCTTAAATCAAGATCATTTCTCCGGTTCAGACGTTAAATACTTCACTCGCTACTCAAACTTTAAGTACATCGAGTACTTTATTTGGACAGAAAGGGTCGAGGCGCTGAGTACTTATGATCCTAATCATATTTCCTTCTCTTTGTGCCACCTGTAGGGGAGGAGGCGCTGACTATGTACCTGGCCAAAAACAAGCTGGACAGGAAGCTTGCCAACGCTACTCAGAACGTGGAAGCCCTTCATCAGCTGGCCTCATCCTACTTCATTGACCGTGACGGCACGATGAGGAAGCTGCACGAGATCCAGATCTCCACCAATGCCATCAAGGTCAGTGCATATGGAACTCGCCTATAAACTTTTATATACATATATATCCTGACAACTGGATTTCGGATTCCATTCTCAATTTTAACACTTTAAAGTCTCCTTTAAATATTCAACAGCTATAAATATTTATCAGTTACTTTTCAGAATCCACATGAACCACTCTTCGCATCAGCATAAATGCAACCCTTAGCAGAGCACTTATTTAAAAAGAAAATATGTCACTTTTAATGCCGGTCTGCCTGTTACTCCCATTATTTCCTTTTTTTTTTCACAAAACAGTGAAGAACAACAGGAGCAAATGCCAGGGATTAGAGAGTTTTTATTCAGCAAGAATATGTTCTATGTGTTTTACCAAATCAGAGCAGACAAGGCCAAATAGCCTCTTAATATATGACAGAAAGGAACATATCAATTAAAAGGCAATTTTTTTGAAACTGTGTCAAGCGCAGGGCTCACCTACAATAAATACATAATAATTATTATTCTCTGCTCAGCGAAAAAAAGAAATACACAGAAAACATCAGCTAAGCACGCGCAGCTTCCATGGTTGGTGTAGCAACTTCATTTTTTAACAGTTGTTCTCTTCTGCATGCATGCTGCATTTTGTCCTTGAGCTCCACCCTCAGTGATGGTGGAGGATATTTATTATCATGTGAAATTTGAAATAGGGGGAACTCATAGCAGAAAATGTTACCTGAGATGACCTTTTCAGTTAAAAAAGATCACAGTGACAATAGGTTTTTGGGTGCCTTCTAAAAAGACAAAACTAGCAATTGTTTGACATCATCCACCTTTTTGGTGAAGTTAGACAACTAAAACTACGCGGTCGCGGTTAGGAAAAGATCCCATTTACTTTATGTTCCCTCAGAAACGGTGATCACGGTGGCAAACTGAGTGTCACTGAATTGCCAGCCTTCCTGCTGAGACGTTTACTTATATCTCACGTTTGCTAATGAGAAAAAAAGAAACTGTTATTATTATTATAAAGTGTCTTAAAGGAGAAATGTAAATATAACACACGGTTCCCCCACACAAACAATGTAATTTAACAGTCAAATAAACACCTTACTTTCACTTCCTTCAGAGACAGATGGCAGACTGTATAATGAAAAAACAAATGAAACCGAAAAACACAAATACATAGACGGCGCATCCCAATTAATGTACATTTGCATAAGTTCTAAGGTAGCATTATACAGATAGGCTAATTTTAATACACAAACTCCCCAAATTAACATATTTCACAATAGTATTCATACTTTGAGCATAGGAGTAGGTGTGATGAAGAGAAACCGATGCAGGTGGTGCTACCACAGGCTGCAGGAAGTGAGCAGATGGATTGTAATACATTCATTTACAAACATGTGACTGAATGGAACTCTCTGTGATTCAAATTGCATACTTCCTGTATGCATATTCATCACATCAGGGTCATGTGAGCACAGTTTTGAACAGGAACTAGAAGGGCACCCGGAGACTGCAGACCTCCAGCAAGGCCAAATGCCCTATCTCCCTATGTTAATGACACATGAAAATGAAAAATTCTTTCAGTATCTGCCCAGTGATTCAAAATGTCTAAAATGAAATGGATTCTCACCACTTTTAACAAATTTCCCGAAAATTCGGCTACTAGTTTTTCTGTTATAATGGTGACAGCCAAAACAATAAAAATCCCCCTAAAACAAACTATAACCTCTTTGTCCAGGGTAAAACCTACCACCTTTACCCCTTAACATTGCTACAAGTATGTTAACCATGAACCATAACAAACAGAAACAGGACACATTCAGATTCAGGCATTCCAACAAATGACCTCATGTGATTTTTTTCTGCTGAAGACAGTCTCCTCTTTCTGTCCTGGTTGTCAGAGGACAACAAAGCAAAGCAGTGTGAGTCCACCCTCTGCATCTGTTTGCCAGTTGTGGTCATTCACATGCTCATTCACCCAGGGACACTGAAGAGATGCAATGAGGGAAAGCAAATATAAGGTATAAATAACATTAAAAAAACACATAAGGACAGAGTTTTAGGAAGAGCCCTCTCTTGTGACCCTGTTCTAGTAATTAGCCAAAATGGTTCAGGTATCGGCTTGGATAAGGTTCATCTTTAAAACACGCACATACAATAATTTAACACAAAGTGACTCTCCAGTAATCATAATAATACATCAAAACAGACATTCTACTTCCTGCCAAGTGGAGTTGCCCTTGTTATCGCCTTATGAAACAGCATGTAAACACACAAATCAAAGTGTCAGCTGGCTGTCACGCCCACTCTCATACTCCCATAATGATTTCTGCAGCTTTTTTTGTATCTCTACCGTAAATTACATCAAATACCTGACAAAATAAAAGCACACAAGACAGGTTTATTGTGGAACAGCAAAGTATTAAAATAAAGAATGGCGACAACAACGCACATAATCTTTATCCCTCTGAACCCTGAGCCATTTCAGGAAGTTTTTTGCTTTTTTCCTGGATTTCACTGCAATGTATAAAACCTGCGCCACCATGAAATCAGCACAAACCCAGTTAGAAGTGGGAGTAATTACAAAATGCAGTTTGTGCATGACAACACAGACGTAAGGGCATAAATTATATCAAAAGGAAACAAAATTAAACTTCAGATTTTTTTTTATCATGGCATGTAATGGAATTTATTTACTTGCATTTTTACAACCTCTTCTGTCTTCTTCTTTCTCCTGTTCGATTGAATTGTGACCATTCATATCAGCAGAATCAATCATGGCTTCACAGTGTTGATGAAAACAAAAAAATGTGTATCTTGATATTCAAAATCATTTGTTTTGGTGACTTTTTAAATGAAACAGGCTAAATAAAATGATTTTGATAGAAAATAGCAATTTTTGATTTGTACCTAACTATGATCCCTTTGGGATCAAATTCTGACAGCAATGCCTATTTTAATGTGTTTTTCTTTGATAAACAGTGTATTTTTTATGATCTATTAGAAAAACATACTTCTCAGAGGGTTAATAGGGAGCCGCTCCTGTACCAAACCTGCATGGATAAGCATTGTTATTCTGTGTGTACACCTGTATAACAAATAAATACTACTGCCCACATAATATCCTCTGACTGCTATGACCTTGCTTATACAGTATGTCCCTACTTTGTAATGCGATGCACGTGCCGCAGCCAGAGAAAAATAAGCAAAGTTGGAGTAAACCTGAATGTGCAGTTGCTTCTGGGATGTTTTGTTGTGTGAAGATGTCAACTTGATTAACAAGTCAGCAGTTCAGCAGCGGGGGCTGTTTGCTTCTATTATGCTTCCAGTATAGCTGTAGGGACCTGGATGACCCACAGGAACCTGGCATTGATTACCAAATGTGAAATGCTTCAGCGTGTTTCCAGTAGCCAAGCATGCTCAGTTATAAATATATATGCCAAATATATCACAACGCACAAAAATAATATGTCTACGACTGTGTGGTGCCAAAGCAACTTACTCACTATGCAAATGTGTCAGACTCTTCTCTTTCCGCAGTCTGTTTACAATGTGTTGGTGTACACTTCTGCTACAATGAAACCATCGCTGTGCTGAAGTTGAAAGAGTTGAAAACATAACGCTTTATGAACTTCACTCAATAACAAAATTCAGGTATGGACAATAAGACAGTTGTGCAGTGAATACAAAAAAAAAATCAGGTTGGAGGGAGAGAATACATAAAAGCACACACAGTCTGAAGCCTCAGGACCAAAGAAGCTTTGTGTTGGTATGGAAACAGAGTCAGAAAACCTGAGCGCACAAAGCTGCAGGTAGAAATGTGTTACCTGCCACAGTCAAATTTTAGCTAGACTGAGCGAGTTATCTGGTGTTAATTTCAAGCCCTGGTGAGCATAATTATTTAGACTTCTCTGGTTTTTCGTCTCTCAGTCTGCAATCACACACAGATTGCAGATGCAAAAAAAATAGGCGGCATTGAAGAGAAATTGAAAAATGCTACATGATTGTGCAGACTTTCACCTTAGAACTGTGGCTGTTACTGCGGAGGCCATATTATCTTTACTACCCAAATCTTTAGACTGTAATATTATTCCATTTAACATTTGGATATCATATTGACATATGTTCTTCAATAGGATAAAGGATATTTTATTCATCTTCTTATAAAACTACTATTACTAAACAATAAACATATAATGACATATTTCACTACTGGTTATATGAAGATACACACACTTCTTATTAGCATGCATATTGGAAGCATATTGGCTCTTTATTAGTGATTACAAACTCCTATTAGTGCCTTTTAAAGAAACTGAGGGGAAACTCTTCATGGCCCAGTAGTTCTAATAGTAATATAGTCATGCAGACTGTGGCATTAATAATTGTGTTGTAATGACGAGTAACGAGGAATCATGCTACTAATGTGCATGATTGTGTGTGGGGCAGCATAAGTGTTGGTATTTGTAACACGTAGCATTAGCATCAAGTATGCCATTTTAATATGAATATAGCAATAAGTCCTAAACTAAAGATTAATGGGTTACATCATTCATTTAGAACTGACTGTCGGCCAAAGTTCTTATTTTTCATTCGGCTGAATCCAGTGGTCTGGCGAAACATTAAACATATTTATAAGTTTTTAATAATTTCAGAAAGCACATTATAAAAAATAGAAAAGTGCACTTGCTTTAATCCATTGTGCCGAGACATTTAACTCATGCACAATCAGAACCAGGCTGCTGCAAAATAACCAGCCAGAGTTTTTTGTTGTTGTAGGCTTTCTACCCAAACTGCTTTGCTTTTTACGCTGTGCAGATCAGCAGGCAGAGGGTAGGCATCCCCGAGCCATATTGGACACACACGGACAACACAGATCCATGAAAACTCATTTAAACTTATCTCTCCTCTCTACATCACCAAACAACCTCAGGACTGCTCATTCTGCCAGGCGTCTTCATCCCGGGCAATAGCTGCACGCCTCATGCCCTTCTTGCCAGGGAGTTTGTAAAAGTAGCATTGATAGAATGCATAATTAATAACAATGAACAAAAGATTTCAATAAGTAGAAAAAAAAGTTCAGTTTGAGTTGAGGAAACATTTTTGCATTTAGTTTTTTTTGTTGTTGTTTTATTCATATTTCATTGATTACATTCACCTTTTGAGGTTTATACATCAAGTTGCATACATTTTATGGCCGTGCATTTCTGCTGGAGGATTAATGGCCTTCCTCTTGGCACAATCTTGGAAGAGCGCTGACAATTTCCATAAGTCTAAGACTCACAGCTGCTGCCTGCACCTGTGCCTGCACACCTGCAGAAAAAAAAAAAAAAAACAAACTCCAGCCAGGCTCTCCGATGCACCCACCGGTGCTCCACCTCTCTGTCTTCATTCAAGTAGCACCATCCTAGCTTTTTGTTGTTGTGAGTGACAAGTGGATTAAGGGGCTCTGGCAGATGAGACTTCAGGTAGCAGGAAGTCAACCATGACAAAATTAAGCAGACCTGACAGTGGCTGCTGAGTCAGGTTCTGAGGAAAAGAAGGCAGGAGGTGTTGAGAGGAGAAACCATCCATACAGCACACACACACACAAACACACACACACACCGAAAGCTACTGCAAAGCTAAGTGGACTGCATGTCTGCTGATCAAGACCGATGGACCCGAAGCATATGTCAAGAGGTGAGGCTTTGTCTGAGTCTGGAAAAAAGGGTCCGGGATGGATTTGGGATTGAGTGAATTGGTGAGTTAGTTAATGGAAATGCAGGCATGCAAGATAGCTTTCACCCACCTATAGCACTCAGTGAGAGTTTGTAATGACTTGGTTGAAACTCACAATGAATGTCTGTTAGTCTTCTAACAGGATGAAATAGCACTTTAATAGGCTTGTTCTATCAGGTGAAACAAACATGGGCACAGAGTAGATAGCATGGCCAGGGAGAGTGGGAGAACTGCATACTTTTTTTCATTTTTTAACTCCAGTTAAAAAAGATAACTTTTATATACCCTATGTGTTGTATGTACAGATTGTAAAACCCCTTGAGGTAATTATAAGATTTGTGATATTGGGCTATATAAAGACATTTTACTACACATGGCTTGATATACCTTGTAGGGGATGGGCTTAAGAATATATTATCATGTTGGCATAAATAATCATGTCTCTTAAATTAAATTAAGATTTTGCCCCATTTTCTGTGTTTAATAATGCACAATTTTAGGCTTAATTTCCAACTAAGCATAGGGGTCATCTGCCCCAGGGGCCATGAAAGCTCCAGGTTTAATGTGTGTAATTGCTTTGTGGTAATTTCATTAACAAAATGATAAGAGTTTTAAATTGGTACCAAATTATTATTATATAATTCTGAATTTCTGTTATATAGAGGCGCCCTCCTTTTCTTTCTTTTTTCTTTCCCTTTTTTTTTTTTTTTTTTTACAATTACACCAAAGGCTCAATGAGTGATTGCAAACATACTTTGTCCCGTCTGACAGCTTCGTTTTATTTGTAATTTTTTGCAATCTTTTTGGTGACCACAGGCAGAAGTTTAATGTAGAAAAACAGGGGATAGGATGCTATAATGAGAAATACATTGTTCAGAAATATATTATCACAGAATAGAGTTGGCACAGCCTTCAGTAATGGCCAATCACATTAACTCTTCTCATCTCATTTAAAAGCAGCAGACAGTTTTATAATAGGCTGGGGTGAGAGTCCAGGACACCTCCTCTCCATTGAAAATGTCCACTCTATTATAATTTCCTTTGCATAAAACTTTAGAGCCATATGCATGGCTTCAAGTAACGATTTCAATGTGCAAAAGTTTTTTGCAAACGCCGGCGCTTGTGAAAGATTTCAAGGTGCGGACATAATTGCCACATAATTGTGCAGCACTTTACGTAAATGTTACATCCCTGAAATTACAAGTGCTATATTGATGCACATACTGTGTAATCATGACGTCTTCAGGGAGCACTGTCATGAGAATTTAGTAACATCAAATATTTGTGAAATGAAAGGTGAAAAATGTCAAAAAACAAAGATCATGGGGCACACATTTTGGGGAAACATTCAATTAAATCAAAGATCGTCTTGAAATGTGCATAACTGTCAGATATACCATCGCTAAAATCGCCGTCTGCTGAGCCTGCGCCCTCCTATCTGTCGACTATAAATAAGGGCAGCATAAATTGCAGTTCTCTAGTCACGTCGCCAGCAGACAGACAGTGATCAGAATGTGCAGAGGAAGCAAAGTCCGGCAGAAGGCACGGATCTATAAACACAGAGAACAAGGGCTTTGCTCCTCCAATATTGATTCAGTATGGCTGTGAGACCTGCTTTGGAGTGCAAACTTACAATCAGGATGAAAAACACGTGTCAATACTGCAGAGATGTTTTAGATATTTCCTGTCTGCGAGTAAGCAGGGTGAAAGTCAGCTTCACTTTGTTTCACAAAAACATTTTGTGAGGCCATTCTTACTTTGGCCTCAAAATGAGCTCGTTTATTGGCTTTCTAAATGTATGTAATGTGTGTCAGCCGCTTCAGGTAACATAATAAGGTGTAATAATCTGAGTATTATGCATAAGGTAAAATAATCTGAGTATTACGTGCATGACTATGTGATAATAATAAGGATATCCAAAGTAAAGGGAGCACTGTGCCATATTTATGATGCCAATATTCTACTTTTCTTTTCCTTGATCCCTTAAGGGTCAGTGAGAGAAAAGTCATCTTTTATTTAGTGTGTCTATATGCCCTGAAATTAATAAGAAACTGTATGCAGGTGGCATAATGCAAATCTACTGATGCAATGAATAAAACTGCTGATTATCTGATTTTTCCCCTCCTTACTCTAAATACACTGAAATATGTATGTTTTATTGCATTTTCTAGCACTGACAAAAATCACCCTGAGGCAAACAAGGGAGAGATTTTGCAGCTTGTGTCATAGAATTAGAATTAAGATTGTTATTATCATTATAAAGGTGCTGCACACTGCAGTAAGAACTAATATAGCAGCAGATGAGGATATTGTGGAGCAATGGTGATGAGCAGCACCTATATGAATGCTGTTTTGTAAAAGCTCCACACAATGTACAAAAAGTTACTTCTGAACTGCAGAGAAATTAGAATTACTCATCTACTGATAAGATTTTTGCTTTTATTGATAATTTCGTACTTCTGTTGAAGGGCAAAGAGTATTACAGGATAAAGCCACCTTCACAGCTCCACATGAAAACCGAAGAGATGTTGGATTTAGAAAAATCTAAATGTTTACAGACTCAGTTGTATCAGGATCTTCACCTCAAAATCAATGGCTTTTCGTAGCCTCTTACACATAATACCTTTCTCCTGAGCTTTGTAAGACTTTCCTTTCACTGTCTGCACCGAGGTACAACAGAAGGGACTTCAATAGCATACATACAAACGCAGCCAGAAGACCTTGTTGTTACCCAGGGAGCAGCCATTAGCCAATCGAAAAGAATGAAAAAATCCCTTTGAAAAGTAGTTTTCACAATACACCAGCCACACATGCATTTCATTTTGAAGGGGGAAAAAAGGCTTCTAATTTTGAGAGGGCTGCATATTGTGCAGATGTCAGGGACAAGCTGGTGGATGGCCCCTCCCTTTAACAAAAGAGTTCGCCGCCAACTTTTGTTTGGCTCCCTGCCTGATCTCGCAAAACTGTTTCCTATGATGGATAGCAGTTGTCCTCGAAGCAAAACAAAATAGTATCCAAATGTCTTTCCTCTTCTGAGAAAATGTAAAATCAACCTTGGTTGCTTTTTTGTTTGTAAAGATTATATAGCATGGCAAATCTTAGTCAAGCACAATGTGTTGTTAGTGGCATTGAAGAGTAAAGGCCAAACCGGTGTCTACGGGCCCAAGTGACATTTGCCGATATGTTAATATGCTGTTTAATGTGGTGCGCCTGAGCAGCTAATTAGCCATCTAACCTGCAGACTGACGTTAGCCGTGCACTTTTCCCCAGGGATTGTTTGTTTGGATGCTCTTGCAATGAGCTGAGGTGCAGGGCAAGATGTGCGTTCATGTCATGCGAGTTAGATAAGGAGACTAGTGGAAAGCTCAGAATCGGTGTGTTGTGTAGCAGGCTGCTGTCGGGATCAGCGTGCTCTGCCTCTGATTCAGCACTGACCTAACAGCTTGATGCAAGGTTTGATGGCTGAATCAAAATAACCATCTACAAACACAGACAACGGAACAGGACTCCATCTAATTAATGCACAGCTAGGGGGCCTTATTATTAAAAAATCAAAATCAGAAAATACAGAATGTAAATGCAACAAATCAAGGCAACATTTATGTTTTTTACATGTTTTCCGAGCATTATTTGATTAACTGTGTCGTTATCAGACTACTAATGAGGCAGCAGAACAGTACGTGAACATCAGGGCAGTCAGCAGGACAGATAACAATCAGTCTTTGATGACATCAGACATCTGTGCAGGCGCTAATGCCAAGCCTTCTCATTATAAACACAATACAATGTCTTTTCATCAGCGCGAAATGCAAACAATTGTTTGATTGTTATTTGACTCCTACAGGTTGCGCATGCTGTGCAAACTGCGCCGGTTGGAATACTGAAAACACATTTAAAGCGTGCTATTAGGGTTACATGTAAATTGGTCCCCGAGGAGCGCTGATTTCATTGCTTAATAAAATTCACTAATAATCAAAATCAGTAATGATAAAGTGTCAAAAATGGGATATGCACAGCAAGGAATAGCTCTCCGTGTGTGAGTGTGAGTCCTTTGTGCAGGCTGTATCCAATTGCTTGCCACTAAATGTGTGGGCTGATAGAGTACGTGCATAGTGGCTGCCTGAATTTATCAAACCTTTCATCCTTGATACCCCCTTCTGTCTGCCTGAGCCTTTGCACTGCTTAAGAGGTCTTAGAAACATGGGAACGTTAATCAAAACCAAGACATATCCCAACTGGGCTGTAGGCGCCTTCAGCAGGATCTTAGCTTGTTATTTACCTGAGACCCACCTATCCAGAAATACACCGGACAAGAAAAAATGCTTTATGTTTTTTTCCTTGTGCATTAAATAAATGAACCTAAGCCGCAGCAGTGTAATTATAAGGATTAAGTTATAATAAAGAGCAGATTGCAAAGTTAAAACAAAAGTAGAGGACAAATGCATGACACAAAACGACAGAAAAGAAAAGGAGTTTCTGACCTTTCCTGTGTTATGTGCAATAATGACATCCATATCAATGGAAGGATACATGTACACACACAGACTAACACACTACCAAACACACATGAGACTCACAGTAGTGAACAAGCCGGCCTGGGGTCATGCTGTAATGAGATCTGTATATCATTTATCTCCATGAATGTATTGCAGCCCTTTTATTTAATAGAAAAAAAAAATAAAAGAAGCCATTCAACACGGGCCTTATCCTGTATCTCCTGATTCATAATTCAGTTCCCTCTTGTGCCAAAATCTGTAATCATCATCACTGTCAGTTCCTTCCCAGCTACACTTAACCACTGGGTTACACTGGTTCCTCTGATGTCTTTCCCCACCCGTGTACCAGTTTTTCCCCTCACACCTTTTTCTGCGGGGTGCTCCTCTAGGAATGATGATGGGTTTATCTTCCAGTGAAATCGCTGAAGTCGCAGTCGTCTAGTTAACCACTGTGGTTTACTGCCAAAGGTTAAAGTTTATATTCAATTTAGCAAATAAGCAGGCAAGGGTACAAGTATGGTAGCCAAGCTGTGGATGGTAGCAACAGTGAAACATATTTTAACCACCAAAAATGGCTAACCTAATAAATCCATATCAGCTGAAGTGTTTGCCTTATTAAGATTGTTTGTGCTGCTTTATTACTTTATTCTTTAATGCTCTCGTCACAGCCACCACACTCCCTTGCAGAACATGGTAGCTGCTGGTCTCCTGTTGCCTCAGTCAGATAGTTAGTTAGTTTAGTTATGTGACTGTGGTGTTTAATAAGGCATAGGAACTAACAACACTAACTTACAAGTTAAACTGTCAGGGCTGCAGGAGACAAGTAACTTCCATGGTCTGCCAGGTTAATTTACTGCCTTTGTCAAAGGAGTCTGGTGGTTTTAGGAGAGTAAAGATGGATGAAACGGTGTAATTTCCTAAATATGAAGGGGTTGTGTAATGGTTAGGAAAATAGGTGAAAATATTCTTAGCATAGCATACACTTCAACTGATATAGATTTTTGCTTTTTTTTTTTTTTTGCTTTAGTCCTGCCTGCTTCTTCTACTTCAAACTCAACCACCATCTATTTAACATCAGTGAAGATAGAGTCAGTAAAGTAGCTAAACTTCCCATACAACCTAATCTGAGGCCACTTATTCAGGACATCATCCCAGCCCTCAATGGTAGAACCCACATGTTTTATTTCCCAATCACTCTATCAAGAGGATTAGTGTCACATCCATAATTCACACCAAGTATCGTAGGGGCTAGGAATGAGCTGGATAACTTTATTTAGTCATGTCCTCTGGAAAACATTGATCATTAAATTATAAGGACATGGTTCTCAACATGTGTTATACGTCAGTAGGGTTCTTAAATAAAATAATAAATCTTATACAAAGTGAGGTCTCTCCCCACTGTGAGCAATATCATACCTCGCTGATAGAAACAAATGGCATGTGGTTGTTTGTCTTTGTGTGGTGGAACCTGATTGCTGCGAGCCAAGTCTCCAGTAGAGAGGGAGGGTCATTTAGAAATGAAAATAAGATACCCAATGGAGTGTTTTAATGGAAAGAAAATGTCAGTTTTACGAGTGAGTGCCTTCCTGTGGGAAAGTGTGATTATGCAGGAAGGAGTACGATTAGGAATCGACTCTGCATATACGTGCTCGCGTGCTATCACGAGACACACGGGTGTGCATGTGGCGTGCGTACCGTGTATTTATTCATGCGTGAAGTGTGCAAGTGTGCATTCCAACTGCAGAGTGCTTACAGCGTGCCTCGCAAGGTCACCTATCCATACAGTTACTCTGATTTACACCAGCGCTCAATCTGCATACTTCCTGATGATGCTGCAATGCTGTGGGGCGGTGATGGTGCTAGCGTAGCTGCCACAGCCATACCACAGGCCCAGTCATGTGAGCCTCATGTGAAACGTGAAAGGGAAATGTAACGTGTATATTATATGACCCAGATTTGTGTTGACTACGGTAGCCAAGTTTGGAGCAGTTTACATCTAATTTGCATTTGCCACAAGCAAGCATGACAGATTTTTGTATGCAGCGTTGCTTGAGTTGCGCGCTTGAGCGTGCCAGTTATAATTAGAAATGCCCCAAAGTTGATCATTTACTCAGTATCATTTACAACAAATGAGTAACATTAAAAATGGCTTTTTGCAGACACAAAGATGCTTATTTGAATATTCATACCAGAGAGGCTGTGGATCTGTCTGATAAATGTGCTGTTACATGTGTTCCTCACATATCATCCCGTTAATGTGACTTACTGTGACACTGTAGCCACATGTCTTATGGTATGAACAAGGCAGAAAAAAGTCCTCAGAGATCTCCCACTATCAGGCTTTGAGAATAACTGAGGAGCACGTCTCTTCATTTCTATGTATCCAGAAATAGCAAGTCATTAAGAGAATGGCAGGTGATGGGCGTATTAGGAAGGCTCAGCAGAGGCGATGTGTAATGAAGACAGTTCAACCTTACAGTATTCCTCCCTGTCCCACTCACCCATCTTATTGCCTTTATCCCTTGTTTTCTTTATCTCACGCAGCTTCAAACCAACCTTTTTTTTTTTTTCTCTTTGGGGTCTTTCAAGTTGAAATGCATCTTGGGGACATGGTATAATGTGAGGTTTGCTTTCTGAGAAATGTACTCCTCTCAGTATGGTTTGAAAAACAGAAGCGAGGACACACTGCTCCCATGACAAGTTACAGGAATTACAGAAATAATGAGAGCTCCATATGCTGTGATAATTTTAATGAACTTGGT
The DNA here is from genome assembly GCA_028566105.1 of Hypoplectrus providencianus. NCBI lineage: Eukaryota > Metazoa > Chordata > Actinopteri > Perciformes > Serranidae > Hypoplectrus > Hypoplectrus providencianus. The sequence continues at coordinate 8,282,544 of JAOWBC010000711.1, forward strand.
GAAAAGTGGTTTTACTGCACAACTGAGACAGCCGATTCACATCCAAGGGTGATATCTAAGTCATACAATTCCTCTCCACTCCCACACTGCTGCAGTGCTAATGTAAAGCTAATGCATATTAAGTTAATAGATATGGAGGACCTCTTCATTTGTGTGTCTATTACTCTGTTTTCTATTCATAGACAGGGATGCAACCATTCATGTTCGTGCAAAACTTACGTAACAGTCCCCTGAACCATTTTCTGATTTCGACATAGTTGGGAAGGAATTAATAACTACCTTTTATTTGATTGAAAATGACCTAATTCTTAATCACTCTAATTAGGCACAAACTATTCCTATGACATTTGCCTAATAACTGATGTACTGAGAGGCCCATCTCATACAACTCACATTGCTTCAGTATATTATTAAGCAGTTACTCTGTGGAAAAGTATTTGTATCTCATGAGCAGACATTTTCATCCACTGTTGACTGCGTTTAAGGGAGTATAAATTGTGAGAAACTCCAGGATCATTATG
>JAOWBC010000711.1:8285183-8298674 GCA_028566105.1 Hypoplectrus providencianus
AAATTATTTCTAACCATTCTTTTATCTCTCAGTACTGAATGTATTACAAGTCATTAAACTTTAAACTTTTAACATATGCACATTAATAACACCCCTCCAATGCAACAGTAGCACACTGTCATATACTGATGGAGCCAATTTACCACCCAGGGATGAAAAGATTTATAGTGATGAAATCATACAGCAATCATGTAACAGAACTGTGATATTCATACCATGTGTCCTAGGATGATGGAAATTAGCTGAACTTATTCAAGAGCAAAATTATTAAACACTAAGATTCTATAGTTCTCCCACAGAGTCTGTCGCTGTCTCCCCATGATTTTGCATTTTTTTCCCCCCAACAGCCTGATGCCAAGGGTAAGATATACATCTGTCTAATTTCTTGGTTGTCAGCCCACCATCTGGTGCAGTATCAACATTAAAGACAGGGAAATGGTATCACACTGTCATTCGCAGAAACACACACACACACAAACACAAGTGTTGAATGCAAAAGTTATTGAGGCCATAGGTGGTCGACATCTTACAAACATTTGTCATGTGAAAGCATTTTCTCAAGACCTTGTCTCAAGCACATTTCAGTGATTAGCTTTGAGTACAAGTAGCTGGGTGTTAGTGAAAGGGTTGCTTTTTACAGTTGATGTACCAAGAACACAATGGGTCACAATAAGCAACATATTGTACTCCTCACGGGTGTCCGGATTGGCCCCACTCCCAATTCTGTGGATCAGCTTGGAACACCCTCCAACTGTATCTAAGCCCTCCTAATCTTATTAGTAAAATGGTAATTTTCCAATACAAAGCTTAATTTTTTTCTTAAAACTCCAGGAACATTAATCAGGTCCTAAGTTGTTTGATTTTTTTTTATTTACTTCCACAATTATCTTTTCTTCTCCTTCTGTGTATTTCCTGTTCTCATTAAAAGCTGCTATAATCACTATTTTGTTTTAATCATTGACTATGCATAAAAGTAAAAGGGGCCACATAATTGGACTTATTTTGCAACGAGTGGAGTTGTCCGCTAAAGGTAATGAAATGTTGGAGTTATATTTGCCAAGAGGCAAGAAATGTTACTCCAACGTATTGTAATGTTGCAAATAACTCAAAAGGTGATAATATGTTCGGGCTGTTCATAGCTTGTTTTGGCTGCCCCCAAGTGGCCAATAACATCAGTGCGGGTTCAACTCCCAAGACTTTAGCACCTGTGACAGACGCTTGCTGGTCACACATTGTGAGGCAGAAAACCTCCACTGAGCCAGCAGCCAGCCTTACTGTGTTGGATATGCATAGTGATAACAGACAAATTATTAAACAATGTATTCCCTTGTCTACCATAACTATATAAAAAACACTGTTACTTCTGAAATGAATAAACAAAACTCCTGCAAAATAATTGCAGTGTTTGATTACTATATTTTCATATTCTGCTGTGATCAAATTAAATGTCTGCTCGTTGCCATTGGAATTTTTTGTGCTTCAGTGAGATTTATCTATTCTCCCTGTTTAGCTCCTCTTCTGATTGCCATCTCTTTTGGCTTCTTTGGAACCTTACAAAAGAACGATTAGATGCTACCAGAAGAACTTAATGAGCAAATACGACTGAAAAGGGGAGATATTTTGCTTCTTTTCAAGGTCTCAAGCATGGAAGCTGTATGGTTTAAAGAAACCTCTTCACATCTGAATAGAGCCATTATTTCTATTGTCAGTGGTCAGGGGATGGAGGTAAAGAACCACCACAAACAGGCTATTGTCTGGAATTAGACAAGGACATACCTTCGTTCAGAAAAAAATGGCCATTAATGTGTCTCCTCCAATAAAATCCTTTTAAAAAATCCCATTGTTGAAACAGGTTGGACATAGTTGCTACATGAAAGATGCACTGTGTTAAGGTGTGTTTTCATTTTTTATTTTTTTTTAAACAAAATAAAAAAAAGACGTGGAGTCATTTAGTCCTTACATTATGGCTGGTGTTGAAGTTTTCTAATGTGAGAACCTGTTGCTATACATCCTGTCACAGTCTTCCTGCATGTGTGAGCCTCTGGCTGTTAAATTTACACGTGTGATCTCAACGCAATTAGCACATGTGAGAGCCTAAGTCAGTACTAACAGTGTTATTTTATCCACTGACAGCCGTAATGAACAGATGTTAACATCTTACTACCACCTGACAGTGCTAATAACTGTTGGATCGTGTGATCGCTCAGACAACGAGGTTCTGAGGAGAACTCTGGTCTGGAGCCTTGACAGGTACCAATATGCAGCCTAGATTTGCTGGTAATGTCAGGGGTTTACAGATCCAGTCCTCAACCTGTTTGATTTTCTGGCGCTTAAATCTGGATGTAACATCGGGACCTTACAGGACTACAATAGGTGTTGGCAAGTTACCGTTAACACTCCAGCCCTTCAGGATAACATTAACAAACACGCTGCTGTTGACAGATATGTAAAGTGACAGTTTAAATCTCACCTCCTGATCTCGCTAAAGAACAGAAAACCTTTGTTGACCATATCTCCCCAACCATTTCCTCATTCAGATTTGTTTAGCCTTCTGATTTCCTCAATGCAGAGCATTACTAAAGCACTGCATAACACAATGTGTTACATTTGAATGAATGGATGCCTTTATTTGTCATTACACATACATTCCTGCCTCTCGCATATTAATCTTAATGATATATTGTAGTGTGATGTGCCGCTTTTTCCTAATGTTGGAGTGTGTGTACATGTTTGAGATTAGAGAAAAGAACATGTTTGAAGTTTGAATCCATTCCAACATTTTGTATTTTTAAACTAATGTGGTCTGAGCCCAGCTTATCTTTGCATACGTCGTCTGGAGGGGTGATGTACAGCCATACAGAGTACTGAGACATTAAAGACTGACATGAAAAAAACGTGTTTACTTCTACATAATGTTCATTTAGATCTTTGCCATTAAACACGTATTTTAAGACACATGCAGAAAGCACGTTTATTTGTTTCTCCATTGTTCAGCAATTGAATTTTCATCCAATTCCGTTGCAGGTGACAGAAACACGGACGGGACCACTGGGATGCAGTAGCTATGACAATCTGGACTCAGTAAGCTCCATCCTTCTGCAGAGCCCCGAGAGCAAACTTCATCTGCAAGGTAAACAACCCCAGCATATCAATATTTTCCACATGCTGCACAGTGATGTTGGACATAAGAGGGCAGCAGGGTCAAACTCCATTTTAGCTTCTAACAGTAAAAGAGATCCATAGCCTGCTCTTATTTGGACAGGTGAAATGGTTCGTGCCTTCTTGAGAAACAATGCATTTTTAACTGGACCTGGGAAAGATTCAAAGACAGCCTATAATTCAAAACAGTTTCAGGAGCAGTGAGAACTATTCACACACGAGTGTGGCAGCTATCTCTCTCCATGCAGGTATGAAACATAACAAGATGGGCACTCAGAGACTTCATATGTAAATCTGCAAGTGCAGCCACTTTGAATGTTGAATATATTTCTAAAACTCTTATATAAAGAAATGTTTCTCCCTGGCTCCATTCTCTTCAGCTCATCATGTACAATGTTCTTCTAAATGTGAGTATTTCGCACACTAACAAGAGATACTGTATGTGAAAACCAGTAATGTAGTCTGTATTATTATACACCACTGTCCCAGAGTGCTTTGCAATGACTGCTCCCTGTATGAGGTATAAGCAAGTACATATTTAGGCTATCCCAGAAGATTTCGTGTACCCATGAATTACGAATATGGAGGCATCATATTTCTACATTGGCTGTATTTGGACTCCAACTTTATCATGATTCCATGAGCCACAACCATTCCCAAATATGTCGGTTCTTCCCCGGCCCATGCGACACCCCTCTGCCAAGCTTGCTAAATATCTGGGAAGTAGTTTTTGTGTTATCCCGCTGACAAAAAGACAAATCAACAAACAAACTGACAAGCCAAACCCAATAAAAAAAATAAAAAAAGATCTCCTCCTCAGTTCTTGTGATAAGGCAGTTAACATCTTGCAGAGGTATTGTTATACTTATCTTTATAAGAGCCCAACTGTTTCCCAAGAATGTTTCAACACATAATGAGTGACTTAAAAAAGAAATCAACTCACGGATCACATGTCAGCCGATGCAAATAGCAACTTATACCCATTAGTGGTTATGTTCTTTTAAGTGAAAATAGTTCTGTCTTAAACATTGACACAGCTAATAATTAGCATGAGAGAAGGAGTTGCTTGCGGTGACAGTCACCCTGGGGAAAAGGAGTGATGAAAGGACTGTGTAACTGTGGTCAAGTGTTTGAGTGGAGCGATTGTTTCTTTGATTTATTCGAGTTTACGCAGGTTATTAAAACCGGTTTGAGAATCACAGAAGCTTATTTTTCAATCCAACCCGCACCACCCCCCTCCTCTATTTTCTCTCTCAGAAGGGATCATTACTCGTCCTCTAAAATCAGAGAACTAAGTGGTTTGTCAAAGAAACACTTTTAAGTCTTCAGCTGCCACTTACTCAAAGGACTCTATAGGTTTTTGGAAAGCTTTATTGTCATGCACCAAACGTATTAGCCTTGTGCTTTGAAGACTGTTTTGTCACCCAATTGATAGATGACAGGCCTGGGTAAGATTCCTTTCTTTTGGCTTGATAATAACCCCAATAGAAAGGAAAAGCTTTTACAATTGGTTTCCGGCTTAGAAATTTCGTATGAGGCCGAATTATATCGCTGTGTGTTTATGCATTTTGTGTGTGGGCGAAGGGTGAGGAGTGGGTTGGCGAGAGTTCTCCAGAAAATGGGTTCTTTTAAGAGCAATTATCATTTCTGCCTTTAATTAGAAAGACAGCTGATGGTGTGACTTCTTCAACAAACAGTGCTGCTCATAGTGCTCTTCAAAGTGATAGCACTTCACGCAGCTCATGGAGAGGCATGTAGTCAATGGAAAGCTTTTAAGGTTACGCTTTTTAAATATATTTATAATGAGATCCAATCATTTAATTCACCCTGATGAATTTCTTCTGTCGTTAACACATATGCAATTGTGACAATTAGTCTTATTTTATGCTTGAACCATATATTTTTAGTAGGAGGCCGGCCATGCACATTCCTAATTGTCCTCCTGCATATAGAAAATTGTGATCAGTTTCTATTCCCATTGCTCACAGGCTCCGACCTGCACCGATTCCCATGTTGCTAGGATTAATGCAGATTTTTTCCAGGCAGTTCATTCAGCTTCAAAACCTTTATTTCCTTTTACTCCACTGGGAAGCCATCCCGCATTATTCTAGCTCACTCCCCTTTTGAACAATACACACTTATGTTAAGATTATTGTTATGTCCATAGGCCATTTCTCCTCAGTGTCAACAAACACAAGCAGATGTTAGAGATGCACAGTGATGATCTTTACTTTGATATGTTTATCAGGACTCCCAGCTTCTAACAACATTTGGGATTTCAATAGGACGTGCAGCTGAAAGCTCTCAGTCATGAAACACTGGTGTGTGTATGTGTGATGTTTTTCAGGTTGTAAATAATGTTTTGATTTACAAATTATTTTATTTAAGAATTTAATCACTTTTATGAGAATAAATTAGTTTTTTTTTTTACATGACTTGAATAGGCTACATTTTCTGAAGTATTTACAATGGTGTGTCATCACCAACCTCTAAGAGTGCATGTGACTGATTGCCAGGTGGTTGGTAAATGGCAGATAGTATGTTCATAGATTATTTTCTGCTGTTTAGGCAGGTAGTAAGGCTGTTGCTAGGTGACTGAATGTTTGTGTGGGAATGCTTGGTGGTTGTTTTGGTGATGATGTACTTGTAAGGACCTGACAACTAGATTCAGCATTGAGTTGTTACATATTTCAGCAGCTACAAATTGAAGTTATTATTGAAATTAAATTTTTATTGTGAGTTTCGCTGGGAGAAATAAACATAGTTATATGCATGGGGACCCCGTTTTGGATTTCCACATAAATTACCAAATAAGTTTTAACCCCAGAAAGGGTGAAAACAGTGTTTTATTCAGTGACAGCCACAGACAGACTGATTGGCCATATTGAGAGTGGGCGGGACTAACCCTGTTGTCAAAGACATACGTTAACATAAATGTCTTCTACGTATCACCTGACACCATGGTTTGGTATTCCTTTGTTCCAGTGGTGTAGTGGAAATCTGGACACCTGAACAAATCCAGGTGGGCTGTAGAATCATCCAAAAATCCATAACATTTTAAGCAGCCAGCTCTGTCTGTCTCGATACCTAGCCCTGTCTGTATGTCTGTCATTCAGGGCGCCCATGAGAGTGAGCCTTGTGTGTGTTCACTGACCAGTCACAACCAGCTTAGTTCAACTTGTTTTTATGGCAAAGGGTCTGCTATTTCTACTGTTGCAGCTGAAAATGGGAGGATAAAATGGCTGTAAGCTTGGGACCCAATAACATTTGGAAAGTGTAGAAGAGCTTCACAGTTTTGGGAATTTTATTCCCTTTCAACTTAGCATAGGGGAAACTGAAAGTTAACTGGCACAGCCAACAGAAGTGATTTTTCAGGGGAAATCAATCCTCCTCCATAACAGAGAAGTTTGATAGAGTGGAGGTGATGTCGGGTTACGTCGGGTCGTGTTCACTAGGGCTGTACAGTGTTGTTGATGTTGTGAGTTCATATTTCTATCATCTTGTCTGAGATTGAAAGGACATCTGGACATCTAACTGTGATAATTGTGATTAGAAAAATAACATTCACTACATTCGCGCATCACCGTTTTTGCAGCATGTGTTTTAACCTTTCTTTTCCCTTTTATCTGGGTGCACTCAGACAAATTGGACATGCAAAAAATCTACAAGTTATTTGGTGAGCCATGTGGATCAACTTTTGAAACTCATATTGTTTCCAAAAGCGGCTTTATCGCCTTTTATTCATAGAAAACAGTTCGATTCCCTGACAGATTTACTGTTTCCCTTGACTGGTCTTTACAGTCAATGCCCAAAAAATAACAGCTTTGACAGCATTGTCCTCGTCTTTGACAACACGCCATAAATGGACTTCACAAACTATCCCTGGAGGAGGAAGACATTGGCTGGGCTCAGAATTGCTCTTATAAGCGCTCGCCGCTCCCAGCACATCTAATGAACACCCACCATGTGTCTCATTTTCAAATGCCTATTGACCTTTTACCAGACAATTAGCTAAAATGCTAACTTTTGGCATTTAAACTGTGGGGAGGAGTCACATCTGGCCAATATAGAATATCATGGATCACTGGCAGCACTATCTAATAGCAAAATATGCACATCATGCAACATTTTAGATGAAACTGAATTTGAGCCTGGACAGAAAATCTCTAACCCCTGATGTAGATGTACCTCCACAGACAGATTACACACCCGGGACACGCAGCCACTGCAGACTCTTCTGTGTGGTTTCTCCATCTGTTTACTCTGTCACATGGGTATGATTTGTTTCAGTGGCTCACACAGGACCCCACAATGCCCAACCACCTCATTATTTTGAATGTTTGGTGCTTTCAGTCAATAAACAACGGAGGGAAATGCACATCTATTCTCACGAGGTAACAGTTCACAGGTAAACAGCAAAGAGAGCTGCCCACTTTTAACTCTTCTGCACATTTTTTTTTCTTCTTCTTAGGAATCTGTTCATTTAATCAAATGTAAAAATCACAATGTGGAAAGATAAACACACATGCTTTTAAAATGTAGGTGTATGTAATATCATGTGGGTGTGCTGAGGATTTTTTTTCTGTCAATTTATAGAATTGTTGCCTAATTTAAATATTTTCTATCTTGGTCTTTAGTTGTTATGTATTTATTTTACATTTGCCAATGTCCATAATATGGGCATTCTGTAGTTGAAAGTTTGTCTTGAGCCGTGATACCATTTATGTTTCATCAGATTTCAAGTGAACTTTTGTGTTACAGTAAGGAACAAATTGAATTAGAAATGTTTCAATTTAACTGTATTCAAGCCAATGAACAAAGCTTCATACAAATACTTTATGCAGAAGATGACAGTATAATGGATTGCTGTTGGCAACCTCTGAAAAAAATGGAGACATCAGAACAGAAAATTGTTCCATCTCACATTGAGTGCAAAACGTCAAAAACCACCTTGAGTGTAACAACTCTTTCCAGTCTTATCAAACTTTGGGGTTTCCATCAAGTTTTTCTCATGCAAATCTTCAAAATGCACACCACAATTTATTGGTGGAAATGTGACTAATGATCAGCCTGTGATTCCTTTGTGCATCTCCACCATCCTATGAAAACCATGTATCTCCACACAGCAATCATAAAAAAGATTTTCATCATTTGTAGAAATTCTCCTTCTTATTAAGCTGAACAAACCATTTCAAAGCCCCACTGGGTTTGTCTTACAAATGCATTGTCTGAAAACGGCTGTTTTTCATCGCTCATGAACAGCTGACGCCTGGAGATTCACGATTTTCACTGGACAGGAACAATACGTCAGCCGGATGATTTAAACTTTTCATGCTGCGAATGAAGAACTGAGTCATAGAATCTTAAATAACAGCTATAAAAGTGCATCTCTGTCCTCTCTGTGCTGGTGTGTTTAACCAGACCGTTTGTGACATAAAGTACGAACAGTTTGCACTGAACTATAACTTTTTTTTTTTTTGTCATTTCTCAGCACAGGCAAAATAATGTGGTACAAATGCTGCAGCTTTCAGCCTCAGGCGTCTTCAGTTTGCTCCCTGACTGAAGAAAGCCTCTGGCCACTTTCTTGAGTTAATCCTAACTAAAATATTCTCTGGTTAACAAATATTTTGAGAGATTAGTCAGTGCAGCTGGAACACAAAACTGTGTGAAAATAACAAATTTGGTTCATCTGACAGATTGACATGGGCCAAAGGGATAATAACAAAAACATACTTACACAACTTTCCAATTTCTAGGTTTTATATTAGTCTGTACTGAGAGCGTGAAAGCTTTTTTGAGACATTCGTCCACAATCAAGAGCAGTGAGAGAATTGCAAACCTATTTTGACTTCTTCTTTTGGACAGTGTAACTGCAGATGGGGTTATGCACATCCATTTTTTCTTCTTGTGTGATTCCGTTGATATTTCAGAACAGGGTGTTTGTGATCTCCCACCCTACTGGAGCCATTTCTAATGAGCCGGGATGAGCCGTGTCCAGCGCATTATGTTTGCTTTTCCCCTCGCTTTCCAATCTCATTTTGTCTGTTTCCAAAATAAATTACTTTAGAAATGTATTCACCACGTTACCTCAGCTATTTCTTCAGACTATTTGACTTGGTTGCCTAGTTTACTCATTTTTGTTTCTTTCCTGTTTTTAACTCTTCTTCTCACTCACAATTTTTTTTTTGTTTTTTATTATATTTCACCAGATGTTGAACTTAAGCCATTTGCCATCTTTTCGATATGAATAAACTCATAAAAAATGTTAATCTAGACCAGCTATTCTAATTGCTTATGAATTAAATAAGGGGATCATATTAGTATGCAGCACCATGTGAGTTACAACAAGGATGCAGTAATAGAAAACCCACTCCATTTCATTCTTCTAATTAAACTTTTAATCATGCCTTTTTCTTCCTTTATTTCCGTCGCTCCAAACCTCAGCACTTTGTCTACCTCGAGGCGCAAGTGTAACTGCAAAACTTTGTCGGAAAATATGTACAAGAAAATGATTACAAACCTGTAACCAAACACGTATAATGCTTTTTCAGTGATTCGCTTTGGTGGGATTAGTTGGAAAACAGTCTGAGACAGCACTCTGGTTTAAATTAACAAGGTAGTCCATTTAGTTGTGGTCATTTTTTTTTATCCTGGAGACACTGTAGATTATCTATTTGAAGTAACAGTATTTTCAAACAGGAATGTTATTTCCCTCTCCTTCTCACTCCCGTGGTCCGCTCTTTGTGAGCTGGTGGGGCTGTGAGCCACAGATAACACAATGCGGATATGACACTCCCTGGATATTCCCTCTGCTTTCACTTAGATTTAGATTAGAATGCTGTAGTGGAATCTCACATCAATGGAGCTACCTATCAAAGCCTAAACTCAGTCCTCTTCTCTCCCATAGCTTGGCTTTGTAAAATGTTTGCCAAATCAACCAACACCTTGTGCTTTCTCCCTATTTTTCCCCCATTTCCCCCCCAACGACCATCTGAATCCTGAATAAGAGATGGCACTGGAGCTATTTTTCTTCATTAGATTTCATGCATGACTTAGTAAAGCTTTGGACATTTTTTGGACACATATAGCCTATTAATACTCCTTTACGTGTGTGCATGTATGTGTAGATCAGCTACTATGAAACTACAGTACATACAAAGGCATTTCTTTATTTTCTGTGATGTTAAAAAATAATGGCTTAATATAATTACACCTTAATTTTCTCTCCGTATTGCTGACACACAAAAAAATCTTAATCTTTTATTTATAACTGATAAGTGTTGAATTTGTAAGTCAGACGATTCATGTTAAAGATGTTTCGCATTGGAAATGGGAAACATTTACGGTATTTACAAGATAGAACATAACTAGAACATATCCTTTAGCTGAGGGTAATTGTCTCAATGATGCTGCATTTGCATCATTTTTTTAAAGGGCGAATGATCGTACAGGCTATAGTGAAACACTACAAGTTGAAGCTTCATTTTGATGCTTTTAAAGCAGACCCTTAGGGTGTTTCACAGAAATCCAGCTGCCACACCAGACTTTTGTCTTCCTACTCAATCCCACTCGTCTCCTCCTCAATGCGGGAGTCTCCCTAAATGCCATCCGGGAACTAGTGATCTGCAGATCGACCCAGGACCTGCAGCGCCCGTGGGTTGACAAAGCAAGTTGTCTGATACAAGACAACATGAGCATTTCATATTGTGGCATTTTATCTATGAATCTGCTGATGCATGGACATGGTGATCTTTTTTTTTTCCCACCTAGTAATAACAAGCAGAACCAATATCTGATTCCATTGAATAATTTGTGCTTTCCTGAAAAAAAGCCTCCAGATTCCCGTACAGCCCTGCTACTGTATGCACAGCTTTATTGGCCGTTAAATACAGTACACGAGGGCATGGGGATATGTCATTGGCGGGGGCTATTTGTGGGTATGCAAGAGGAATTCATTGATTCTGGCCCAGTCTCCCTCTGCCACCTTACATGAATTACAGTATAACCTTGCACACACTCGTGTCTCTGAACATGATGTAATCGACCTATTTTCTGTTACAAATTATCAGCCGGGCCAAAGACATAGCATGCATATGTAGTGAAAGCCATAAACGTGAACCCTCTCTTCAATTTTTAATGCATTTCTTGATTCTGAACACAGACATTTTTTTTTAAAAGAACACTTTTTTTTGTTTAGTCTCTAAAGAAGATCCACACCATTTAGCTATACTACAGTTGGGATTTAAATACACTTTTGTTCTCCCACATTAATTTGTTCATTGTTTGTTTGTCCTCTCTCCAGGCTAAAGCTTAGAAACCTGATGATATTGGCTTTGGCTGGATTCTCACTTTCTTCCTCCACTGGGAGGTAAACAAGTAAAAATAGCTTATTGAAGGGTGAGAATGAAGCAAAAGAGGGAATTAGCATGTGGTAGTTAAATGGTCAGGATTTTCATTGTTCACTTAACTCTTGTTGTGTTTTATGCTTCAAGTGGTAGTACGACAGCATTTTTACTTCCTCATGATATGCTAACTTCCTTCAATCTTACATCATTTATTGCTTCATTTGATTTTTTTTAAATAGGAAAACAGCAGGGGCTTTCAGTATATTACACAGAAGATTGGAATATTATTTGTGTGATTTGATAGCCAACACAAATAAAGAAAAAAACGTACTGGGGATTAAAAATTGTAAATTGGTTACATATATCAGCTTGGCCAAAGAAATCTAAAAGGCCCTGGCACCTCCACAAGCCATTACCTCGCGAGGAACCCAATCACCTCCAATATGGCTGTCATAAATTAGCACCAAAACAAAAGCAAACTAATTTGCTTCTTTCAATCCCCGGCACACATGCTTTCTCTCTTTTTCTCTTTCTCCGGTTTCCTCAACAGCCTATCTTGGAAGAGCCATGAGCCTATCTTGGAAGATTTATGAATATGTTAGAATAGCCTGAGCCAACAGTTTTCAAAGTGGTGAAGTGAAAATAAATTAAACTGGCCCTGTAGGCAAGTCGTGCGGAGAGTGATGAATTAGATACTCATTGCTCTGTCGCTCGATGCCTGTCCCTCTTTTCAAGTGAAAACACTGCAAACATTACGGGGGGAGACAAACAAACATACAAATCAATTAAGTTGTTTTTGATGACAGACTTGTTGAGAAATTGATTGGGGGACTAAAGTGTAGGAAATACAATGTCCTTGGTTACTAGAGAATAATTTTCTGGAAAAAAAAAATCCTTAGTGCAAAACATTGAGCGCGAATGTTGGACCAGCCTGAAAATAAACACACAGAGGCATTTTTATTATCTTTCCTTCCTCTCAGTCGCTCTTCCTCTGCGTCTTTCTCTGTACTCAGAGATTAAACGCTGGCTGTTTAACTGTTTATCTTCTTCTTTCAGAACACAAAATCAAATATCAATTTGATGATACTAATCTAGTTGAAAGGATTTTTCGAAGTTATTTTTCTTTCAAATCTTTGGGCTACATCTCATGTCACACAGTGTTCCGAGGGACTGACCCGCCGCTCGGACTGCAGCCCATGCGACCATTTCCTTTATGAAAACATGCGTCCTTTTGCCCGGTGATCTGATAACGCTGGATCATTTCCATCAAGATGGATGGCTCCACACATTTTTTCACTTCCCTCCACGGTTCTGAAAACCCAGTACCTGATGAAATCTTTCCAGGTTGACCTGAGGTCAGCTTTCAATTGGAAGTGGTCAATCAAGAGTGAGTTTCCATTTGGGCCAGCATGACCATAAATCTCCTTTTCCACTCACTGTTGCCAGCTGCAGGCTGCCATTTCAGCAAGAGCCGTGGTTTTCCAATCGGTCTTTCTTCTCTCTCTGACAGACTCTGTTTCATCAATTGATTGGGGGTTGTTTTTCCTTTATTCTTCTTTCGTATTCAGAAAGGGCCTGGCAGTGTTGAAGAGACATTTTGTGTTTTGTTGAGTGTTCCATTTTATTTGGAAAAGTTAACCTACAAACTATAATATGACTCACATTTAAGTACCATACCATTCACATGAAAGAATAATGTTTGACTGTCCCCTGGTAGCTTTCCACTCCCTCAAAAGCATACATTAACGCTTACGTTTGTTTACCTTCATTCTGGGGACACTGGAAGAGGCACTGAGGGTACAAGAGCACCCCCTATTGCCTACAGGCTATAACTGCAAGCCTATAAAAGTTCACTTAAGAAATCAATGTACATTTAAAAAATCATAAAATTAAGAGAAGCAGTCTATAAAAATTGGTTGTTTTTCATCGTAGAACATTCAGTATATATAGTGTGTATCTGATGCGTAATTAGCAAACAATAAATATT
>JAOWBC010000711.1:8300610-8317605 GCA_028566105.1 Hypoplectrus providencianus
ACACACACACACACACACACTGTCAGAGGCCTTAAGCGCTTTATGTAAAGAAATGAAAAGTGGATAAATAGCTACTTTAGCTGCACCTTTTTACCTCACAGTTGTGGAAGAGGAGCTGTCGTGTGAAATGGGCCAACGCAGCAAATCTTAGCGATATGTCCCTTCTGTTTTAAGTATCTTGGGATCAGCAGGGCAGACTTGGACGGACCTGGGCCGAAGAGAAACAGGCAATCTTCCAGTTCAGAGGTCTTTGGTTTTGTATCATGGCTGCAACGATAACCTCCAATGGTAATTTAATGCCCCCATTCAAGTAATGCACTTTATTGCACCAGTGGATTAAGTAATGATTATTTTGCGAAATTGCGGCCACACAATGGTCAATTAATCTTTAATGAAACTGTAACTTATGAGGCGGAGCGTGGCATTGCAATAAGCAGGCAACTGCTTGCCAAGACAGTTACAAGCCTCAGTTGCGGCCTACACTCCCCATCTATCACCATGTAAAAATAGAGCACTCTGGAAAGAGACATAATGAAAAGGCAAAGTCACAGTTGCAGAGTCTCCATTTTTTAGCATTCATGGAATGTTTGAGGGCCTATATCCTCCAACGTACGTGAAGGAAATATATCAGCCTGTGATGTATGCGGTGAGATTAAGTGCCATTTTGAGGCGCTATTTATTTAGAGCTAGCCAGGCATAGGGGTTGCAGGGAATTATGTGCACTGGCAGAGCATGAAGTTGGAGGTTATCAAATGGCTGCACGGGAATTCCAATATGCACCTATTCATTTCATCAGCGACTCTTTAATGGTGGCGAGTGCAACTCCCTGCTCCAATATCGAGTGTTTTCTGCAACAAATACCTGCATCAGAGCTGTATAACTGAAGCTTGATGGCCCAATCATTCTCAGTGTGTTCGCATGTTCCTGCACGAACACGGTTAAGCCAGGAAAGTCACAAAGATAAATGTTGTTACTCTGATTAGTTTCTCATTTCATTTTTGGCCCGAGGGCTTCCAATTCTCTTACTCATTCCCCACAGCACTAACAAATGTTGATGGATTTACTTTTATTGCATGACATCATTTTCTACACTGGAGTGGGAGGACAAGACATCAAATTTCCAATACTTGACTACGTGCTCGGTAGTGGAAGGGAGCAGAATAGGTGAAGAAACAGGAATGAGGAGAGTGATTGATGGAGTGAACGAGAGCCAAAGGATGATGGGGGACGAGTCAAGGGGCATGTGCATGAGTGTGGCGGGAGTAGGAGTGAGCGTAATGAAGTAAGACAGAAGAGATGTGTACAGAGACGGAGTACGAGGTAGAGACGGAGAGGCTCGGGAAGAGAAGGGACGGGAACACTGGAGGAAAGGAAAAGAGTGGAAAACAATAGATCGCAAGAGTGATAGTGCTGAGCTGAATGTCAGCATCCCCAACGATTCCCTCTGCAATCTCCCGGTACCAACACAATGATATCAGAAGAAAACGTGTGTGTGTGTGTGTGTGTGGCTGTGCTGATGGTGGAGTCGGGGGTATGAGGTATGGTTAGACAGGAGAGTGAAAGAGGGAGGGCTGAGGCACTCGGTGTTATTGTGCACCCGGCCGCTGGCACCGGCACTGTCAGTAAGCAGCGTTGATCCGTGAACTTGCCATCTGGATTCTCCCACAAATCACATTAAAGTTTCAAGCCCAGGAATACATCAAGCTAAATGAATATTGGATCCAGGGGCCGCAGACAGGCCTGATGGAGAAAAAGCCCTGTGCAACCCAACTCTTTTGTGGTCAGACATGATCCATCCATCCCCTTTACTCCCTCCATCCCACCCTCCTTCTGTTCCCTTCATCACCGATGGGTAGTGCCTCTGATGAGGCATAAAGGTGCAAAAAGAGGTGCATAGAAAGCCTGTTTAGTATAAAGCGTAGGTGAATTTGTTGACTGAATGAAAAGGTAGAAAGTGCACTTGTTGGCAAGCTCATATTTGAACTGTACAAAATATGCAGCGAGGAAGAGTTGCATGACTCAAACAGAAACCTTAGTTCACCCAGGAGACCAGTGTTCCTAAAGCTGAAGTCAATTTTGTTAATTTTACTGGCTTAAAGGATAAAGAAGTGAGCTTGTGACTGGAAGGTTGCCAGTTCAATCCCCAGACAGGCCGGATAAACCTGGGTGGTCTGGAGCAAGACCCTTAACCCGAACTGTGAAGCAGCAGAGAAGACGATGGTTGAACTGGGCAGCTGATCACGATGTCCTGAAAAAGTGAAACTCCCCTGAATATCTTCCTGCTCACTGAGCTTTTCTGTTCTCTCTGCTCCCCTGATCAAAGCTGCTATACTTTTAATAAAGCTTAACTCAGATTTCACCCTACTCCACTCAGATAACTCAAAAAAGAAAACCCTTTGTGGACTCCATTGTGGAGACTTTTTGACAGAGAATAGTTTTGGTACGAGGTACACAAATGCCTGCAAGGTCAGAACCAATACCACCCACACCACGAGTTCAAAGCTGAACTCATGATGGGGCAATATTACAGCATGAGATAAGACTTCACTCCATCTATGAACTCCAAAACGAGTGCAGTGGGCAGTGGATTTTTCAGGGCGAATACCAGGCCGACAGTAGATGTTGCATAGACGCCATCTGAACGACGAGGACCGAAAGATTTATTAAAGATGCAGCAAGTGTAAAGTTACTAAGTCGTTTATCTCAAAACAAAAAAAAACAACAAAAAAAAGACTTCTGTCGGCTGTTAGAGAACTTGAACTGTAGGCAAACTCATTGTGTCTCTCATTTCAGAGCTATCTTGACTGCCTTTTTTTTTAAATCAGAGAAATATCTTCAAACTGATTGCTTTGTACATAGAATAATAATAATAAAAAAAACATCAGAATCACACGTACAGATGGAGCATTGAAAAAAAATGAAAAGCAGAGTCAAACAGGAAAAGTCAACAAAATCTAACGTAATTTAGATAAATGATGCCTTGGTTGCATTCCACCATTGTCTGTTGTGATCATTATCCTCACCACCAGTGTTGGTAAAGCTACTATGAAATCAAAGCTTTGCAGGCTGCCAATTACTTCAAACTAAAAAAGCGGAAAGACAAAGAAGCTCTCTTTAAATTGGCGATGTTCATGTACTTTAAAGCTCATACTGCTTATTTTCAATAGAACAGCAGAAAAAAGAATGGGAAACATTGTAGTTACTACAGACGCAGATATCACATAAAATATAGATGTTTTTTATACCTACATGTCATTTAGTAGTTAATATTTAATCCTAATGTTAATGAATTAATTACCTTAATTACAAGTTCTCCATGTGTATTTCCCTATAGATCCTATTTAGAACTAGAAACATAAGAGATATAGACCTAACATTTGTCTTTATTCACCAAACCATCCACTTTAGACAATACCTTCTTTTTTAAAAATCATTAAAAAAGTTTCTTTTTTTAGGTCTTTTAACTATACAGATATGAATGCAGCTGACTAACTTGCAAGCTACAGTAAGTTATGCTTGTGCTAAGGGACGTAATAGGACGTGATGTTCTGTTTCAGCATACTGAACAGCATTATGCACTATGGAGTTTTGCATGCAGCAAATGTGTTGCTTTTCTTCAAAGGCGTCACCATGACAATTACTGTCGAAGTTGCCCCATGTTGCACAGCCAATGCTTTGCACATATTAAGACCTTTCTTTGCTTTTTAATTCCCCACAGTTTTCGGTTTAGCTATGTTGTGGGTGATTATAATGAGCATTAATTGGTACATTGCATGTGCAAAATGAGAGCTACCATTCAACTCCGTGCCATGAAAATGACTCATGTGTACGGGATGAAAAAATACCCTCCTTTGATTGCAGTTACATTATGTTGATTTTGCATAAATGGATTTTTATTTTCACCCAAAGGTGCAAATAATACGTGAGCAGAAAAAAAGAATGCAATCATTCATCATTCAATAACATGCTATGTTCTGGTTCCTGGTTGCATATTTTCTGCTGAAGCACTGTTTGTGCTCAAGTAAAACCTATTAAGGAAATATTGCCTCACCAAGATGTTGTTTCATACAAGAAAGAAAAAATCTATTTAGTTCTTTTCCAATCCAGTGG
This sequence comes from Hypoplectrus providencianus, assembly GCA_028566105.1. NCBI lineage: Eukaryota > Metazoa > Chordata > Actinopteri > Perciformes > Serranidae > Hypoplectrus > Hypoplectrus providencianus. Next base: position 8,304,721 of record JAOWBC010000711.1, read on the forward strand.
CTTGTAGAGCTAGGGATTTCTTTTCCCCGGGCTTGGACTGAAGAGAAAGGCTTTAATGTTAGCTGTTCAAGCTTCAATTCTATGAGATCCCCAGGGTGAGATATGGACTGGCTGGGAGTCTGAAAATTATAAATACCTTGTCAGTGGTGAGAGTGAGGAGGTACTTTCAGCTTCAGCCCCAAATTGCTCTCTAGGTTATGAATCCATCTATGGCCATGAGTGTATAATTAGCAAAAATGCTGCAAAGTTGGTTCATGTAAACCACAAGAAGATACAGATGTTTACATTTGCTGCACACAGTGATGCACAAGATAGAAAATCCTCATGATGGAAACATATTCCATGCTAAATAAACCCACACAGCAGCAGCGAGCAGGCATCCATCTTTGTTATATACATTGTCACATCATGAGTGACCCACAAGTGAACAGGCAGCTCCAGTTGAACATATTTGGTCTTCAAAACACATCCTTCAGAAAAATAAATGGGTGCTTATAAGATAAATAGCTCCCAGCAGCCCGCCATTTAACCGCAGCTCTTCCTTCTCTGGTAACATTTTCTCACATGTATGTTTACTATATCTGTGAAGAATCACTGAACATTATGAGTAATCATGCATTAACAGGAAAACCAGACAGTTTTTTCACCTTTTTCTGAACAGATGTAATTAATTCAATCACCAGTCAACCGACCTCAAATTTCTCATTAACTATGACTATAAATGATCATCTTATGTTTCCAATGAATTAAGTGATGTCTAACTAGAGTATAATTTCTTTTCTTGCCATTCACTAATCCAATAGGCCATTTCCATCTCCTTGCAGTGAAACTATGGGGTTCTGCTGTTTTTTGGGGGGGGATATCTATGTTTCTTGGTTAACCACATCAATATCACCATTATTAACCATAGTTATTAACACACCCAGGACAGTGCCTCTGTCCTTCACAATAAAACACAGTACAATACAAAATAAAGTCACATTTTAAGCTTTACCAAGCTTTGCCCAAGCGTTCTTATAAAAGTTACTTTCTATCAATCTTAGCCATACAGGTGGTCGCAACCTTATTAAAATGTCTGTGAAAAACAAAGTGCGACATTGCTTGTGTGCCCAGGGCCCAGAGTACTGGTGAGATAGCTACTATAGTAACAGTAAGGTTATTCATTCCCTCAGCACTTTGCAGAATCATTTTGGTAATCAGGTGTTGTTTTAAGATTTTGGGAAACATTTTTTTTTTAAACTCATTGTTTTCACTTCCATGAAAAAATAAAACCCACAAAGGCTTCACATTTTAGATTTCATTTTTGTCCAATTGATTCACCAAATTCTAACACAAAGCAAGCTAAATGAAGATCAAAATGCTTTTTTTTTTTTTCTTGAAGTGCACTTTACTGCAGAAAGTAGAGACCGTAAAAAGCCCTGTGGATATTCTCTTGGCATGGTTTCTGCATGGCTCCTTCTCTGCCCCTAACTATTAAATTCCCTCCAAATATCTTCATAAAAATGCATTCTGTTTCCTCTCTTTTATCGTTTTTGTTTTTTGTTTAGGTCTTCAGGTCATTTTCCCTGAATACCTGCAGGAGAAGTTTGTCCAGTCAGCCCTGAGCTACATCATGTGCAATGGAGAGGGGGAGTACGTGTGCAGCAACAACCAGTGCATCTGTCAGTGCGCCGAGGAGTATCCCCAATGCAACTGTCCCATCACCGACATCCAGATTATGGAGAACACCCTGCTGGGGATGTCTGAGTCCTGGGCATCCTCTTACAAAGACTTTGAGAACTCTGGTAAGATGGGAGTTCCTCCTACGTTTATTTAGCACGACAGTTATGATCACAGCATGTCATTTGCAGTGCAGTAATGCATCGCAATGCTTTTTACTACTCAGTTAGTAAATGTTTTGTGACATATAGGGAGTTTTTAAATGGGCTCACATGGAGAGCTCCGGTAATTAAGGTAATCTGGCAATATTCCTTTCGCTTGAAGATAATTTAGAAACACGTTTAATAATTTGGCGTCTTCCATGTTCACTCCCAAAACTACATAATTAATGGGAAATGAAGCTTTGTTATGTTCACTGCAGAGGATGTGTGAGACCATCATGCTGTTACATAAAGGTGAAGCTTCATGGATGGGCACACAGTGTAACTTTTTCATCCAACACTCACAGCTCATGTCTGCATCCTGACTGGTGAAATGATTTATTTTACCCTTCGTAGTGGTCTCTCCTGGACCACAACCAGATGTTTTGCACAGCAGCAAAAGATAAGAAAATAATCAAATGGGCCATCTTTGTGATGCACTTACAAATAATAATTTCCTTACATGTTATTTGTTAAGTTAAAGGAATGAATGATGCAAAAATACTTTGAAATGTCAAATGCTTGAATGTCATGGTAAGTTATACTCTTCCCAATATAAATTTCTCCTGTTTCACTCAATGCAAATAGAGACCCGAAGTAAAATATTAGACACAGTGGAGGGGAAAAGCACAGCTAGTGCTGAGTTGTTACATGGCAAGTCACCGCGTTGATCTATTATTGATATGATATAAAAGTGTCCCAATAAAACCTGCCAGCAGCAGATAAATATATTTATGTACCGTAGAAGAAAGTTCATGTGAGTTGTGGAGGTCAGTGAGTGCAGTAAGTCTGTGAAGAGGCGGGGAAAGTGCACATGAAGAGGCCAAAAAGTGATATATAAATGCATTCACTGCCCTAGAAAGTAAAATGTAATTCACATACTGACCAGAAGACGAAATAAGGGAATCAATAAGTTTTCTGGGGTCAGAGGGTTAGTGTGTTGCTGTCTAAACTTTATCACTTTGTCTTAAGATAGATATCAATAAGAAAAAATACATATACAGACTGTAAACTTGATTGTACATAGCCCTAACAACAGGGAGCAATAATTGTCCAATAATAATAAAATGGATATTAGTTGTTTTTTTTTTTTATGAAATATTGGACACACCAGGGCAGCACAAAATGAGAAGAAGATGCAAGATATGATAACAATATAAACTTTGCTAAATAAAGTGTGTTAGGTGTACTCAGTTCTGCTGCTCGGTGAGCTGCTAGATACAAAAAAAAACTCTTCTGGAATTTATAAATCAATTAAAAGATAATAATTTAAAAAGATCCCTTATTGAATGAACTGACCTTAAACTAAACACAAAAGTCACCAGTAAAAGAAAAATTGATAACATTTTAAAGTGCAGTTTTCTACTAATACTCTCTCACTAAAATGTGTTTTTATTAATAAACAAAATAATGATATGACAAAAATAACATATTGTGCAGCCCTGCAGTGATGGCTCAATCTAAAGGGCAGTCACAGGTGAATTTAGAGTCAAGCCGGTAAATTCATTATTTTCAAGATATTTTCCCCAAAGTGAAGGAATCAAAATGACCCTAAAACGATCCACTATTAGTAAAATGGAAAGAAAATGAGATGCATTCTGTCAAGACACTTTTCATCTGCTCATTGCAATTACGTACAGTACCTCCTCTACAAAGACTCCTGTTTCCTCCTGGGAGAATTTTTTTTTTTTTTTGGCGCAGTCAATTTCCTTTTAAAAGGAAGGAAAAGAGGAGATTTGATTAATCATGACTGAAATCACCATCAACCATCCTCAGATAATGTATTTTGCTCTACCAGCATTGCTGTTTTGTGCATCTGCCCAGCCAGATATTCCACATTTCCACATTAATTAAATAAAACTTTGAAATACATTTCATGCTAAACTGGGCAGCTGCTACAACAATAAGAGCTACTTTAGTTGATTCGGTTTCTCCAGATTCTGCCGATGTGACTTAAAATGCAGCATTTTTCTTTGTACAACATTAACTACAAGGGCACTCAGAAGGCGAACCCTCTGCCAACGCCGTGACCCAACACAATGTTGAGTGAAAAATCATTTTTGTATCCAGCTTGTGGTTCAAATCTACTTCAAAATGTAATTGGTTCTTCTTTGGCTCATGCTACAACCTTCCACCAAGTTTAATGAAAATTATGAAAATGAAGCTCAAAGTGTTTCAGTAATCCTGATGAAAAAACACACAAACAATCCAAACTGCAAATGTAACATCAATTAGCAAATGTAAATAATATAACAATTCATTTTGAATTGCAAACTAGGCTAATTGAAAGTGAATTGTAATGTATTCATTTTATTTTATCTACAAATAATGAAAAAAATGCATAATAATGTTTTGTTTATGAATCCTGATTTATAAACATTCAGGAAATTGTGTGTCAATTATTAATAATTGCTTTGTGAATTATCTATTAAAATTGTATGGGTGCTATTATAAAGTTGTAATGAACACTTTTAATAATTATTTAATGACTAACTTAAAGCATTACATTTCATGAATACAGTCCCATAAGCTTTTACTGGTGATTAGTGCATACATCTACAATAATCTCTACATAAATCTCTAAATGTATCTATATAAAATAGTTTATCTGTGCTGTATTGTGGAAACCATTTGACAAGATATTATAATTATTTGTAGCAACTTTATTTCATTACATAGTATTTTAAATGTTATCATGTGTCTTAGATTAAACTATTAAGAATTTAAAGCATTTCTAATAATCAATAAGACTAATTAATTATTATTAAATTGCTTTTCCATAGAGAAAACAAACAAAAACAGCATGGAACACAACACACTGAGATGTAAAAGCACAAGAGGTAAAGTGGGCTTACATTTGGAGAGCTGTAATCTCCAGATAAGGTGCTGGGTGACTTGAGATAAGGGTCATTCGAGGGACTATGTGGGCTCTTTGGAAGCCGTATCAAGGAAGAGATCCTTGATGGCTTTGAAGCCGGTGAAAAAGGACTTGGCGACTGTTGAACTGGCATAACATGATAAAGGATTTTTTTGGGTGAGGGAATCAGACAATTTTGAATAGCGGAAGCTGGAGACACCCATCTTTTTTTCCCAGGAAAAGGGGCGAGGGAAGCACCTGACATCTCTGAAAAACTGGGTGGGGGGAATATGGCAAGTTGGAAACAGGGGAGGAGAAGGAATCGGGCCTCTTTGAAGAAAAGAGGGAAGGGAGCTCTGACATGCCTGGGAGGAGAGTGGAGGAAGTTCTGACATTTCTCAGCTGTGTCTGAGAAAGAGCTCTCAACTCTGTGGTTAATGCTGTTAGACTGTCTGGAGAGGTCTGTAGGAGGCTGCTGGCTTAGTGCGCAGGTCTTCGCATGTCTTGATTATGAGGATCTTTTCAACAACAGTGCTTAGCACCAGGGGTTTAGACATCCAGCACATTGGATTGTGTGCAGCTCTGCACCATCTCGACTATGACAGTATAAAGATGAAACATGAACCCTGGGTGGAGGCAATTATCTTTGTGTTCACTACTTTCGCACTGTCTCCAACCTGACCGCTGACGTTGCTAAGGAGACACTGAATTGTTCACTCTATTATTTATAATCATGTGCTTAAATGTATCTTTAGAGACAATAACGAGCCACTCTGAGTCATTTGACTTAAAGTTTTCTTAACTGGTGCACCAAATAAAAGATTCCCCATCCTCGTGTATTTGCAGCGGGAGTCGTAACAACATGCTCAGACCCCTTTGTTGCTGAAGATGGGAGCTGGTGTTGAAAACAAGGGTCAGAGAGCTGGGCTCACGGGGTTGTCTAGGGAGCAGACAGGCAAAGAATTATCAGAAGCAGCGAGAGGAACATAAGGGCAATAATCAACACTGGTGGGAGCAAATTGGTTGGAGCGGTGCTCTTCAGTAAGTGTGTGGGAGCACAGAGAAAGAGGCCGTTTACTGCACTGAGGGTTTCAATTCTCTGTAAATGCACAGAACAGAAGCAATCTAAAAAAAAAAGTGAACCCAAGATGTCCAGCCTCATATTAAGAGGGCTGGGCAAAACTCAGTCAGGTGGACACAGCACTATTTAGCATCTAATAGGAAGTGCAACAAGGAATTTACACAACTGTTTGGTTTACAAAAATAAATGTAGAGCTGCGGTGATGAATATGTTAACGTGTATTTGGAAAAAAATTGAATACACTATAGGTAAACTAATTTATAATATATAAATCTTGGAGCGTTAAGAACATACATATCTACTTTTGTTTCTAAATACACAAACATTAAAGTCATAACTGCAATAAAAAGCTGGCCAGGTCAAGCTGAGATGCTGCCTCACATATTAAATAAAAAAATAATACATTGATTTAATAGTTTCATACTGCATACTACTATGAAAATCGTTATTCAGTCCTGCATACTGCATTTGTCAGTAGTATGTAGTGGGCGATTAATTATACAGCTATTAATACACATGAAAGCCCAAACAGTGTGCCAAAATTATTGAATGCTTCGAGCAACACTGCTAACTTTTACTCCATAAATGTCGCAGTTCAAAAAGGTCGTTCAGTTACTCATCAGAATAAAGCAGCAGAATATTAGAATTACAAGAGAAAAAAATGAAAGCAGGTTTCATTCTGTCCCTCCAAATGACTTTCAGTAAATTATAACTTATGGACAAAGCAGTCTACATTACCAAAGAAATCTAACATATTCAAGACTTTTGTCACATTTTAGTGTGAGACTTGCACGCTGTGTGTTGCTTGCTGTTGTGTTTGTAACTCTCTCAAGGATTCTTACCTAGATTAAGGTTGAACAAATAAGAGTTTTGTAAAGCAAACCCACTCACTGATGTTGTTTACACTGTTATCATGTGTATGAAAACGCAGCAGTTGGTTCACAGATAGAATTGTTTGGATTTTTTTTTCTGTCACTATTTCAACTTCAATAAAAGCAAGAAACTTTTAGACTCTATATGTTAATATCCGTGTATTTTAAGCATAATTCACAGTACATGACTTGGAAAGTCTTCAGATATCTGTTATGTTCCAGCACACAACTTGCCGTCTTGTAATCATAATACTAATTTTCAGATTGTTATAATTTTTTGACTAATAAGTACAATATAAGATCCATAATACATTAAATGCAATGATAACATTCTCATATGCCACCGTTTTATTGTATCACACTTTATTCTGAAAATCAGCACCTTCTGAACATTTAAATACAGAAAATTAATTCCACCTTTATATTCTCTTTTCTCTGCAATCTGCTGCCTCTCTCCATCTCTCTCTGTCGCCCAGATGAGTTTAAGTCCTTTCTGAAGAGATTGCCCTCCACTCACTTCCTGCCCATCAGCAGTGTGCATCTCCTGTGGGGCAGCGACTGGGACCTTCAGGCCCGCTACAGGCTCCTTCAAAGCTCCCTGGAGATCCAGCGGCTCAAGATTCAGCGCACCGCCCGCAAGCTCTTTGGCCTCAGCATCCGTTGTCACCACAACCCCAACCACCAGATGCCTCGGGAGAGGTGGGTAGAAATACAACCTCCACATCGTGATGGAAATTAGATGTGGATTTACACAGCGATATAACGCAAAGGTTCTGTTTCTGGCGTTGATATTTTGGGATCTTTGCTTTCCAAGTGCAAGCAGATGAAAATGTATCCCGGAGAGGAGTGACATCTTTCAGGGAGATGTCTCCTCTGAGATGATGTAGAGGTTTTATTTTGATCGTTGCTTCTTGAAGCATGCAAAGTAAGGATGTCATCCATTATACATTTCAACTTATGGCTGTGTTGTTTCTGTCCATCAAGCCAACTTAGTGCTGAGGCTTGCACATGCCCAAAGCACTCTTGCTCACTCTTGTATTTCACATTGCAGTCTGAAAAGAAAATGTAGCTGTGGGAGTTGTCTTGATAGGTCATTGCACACATCTGTCACCACCTACTGCAGTTACAGCTTAAGAGCCTCGCTATGGATGTGCCGTGGTGATGGCACTGCCTGAGATGCCAGGAATTTCCCCATCCGCTGCAGCAAATATTACAAAAAAAAATATGCAAAATATGCAAAGATCCCGAGTGCCACATAAAAAAAAAACCCAAAAACCGTCCTGTGAAGGGGAAGTTGCCATATAAATGGAAACAGAATCTGTAATATATTCATTTAAGTGGTCTGAAAATGAGCAGTTGTCAACTGCCAGTGACAGAAAAGGAGCACACCCACATTTGTGTGTGAGAGTTGGCAAAGGTTTGTTCTGAAGTGTTATCAAAGAGCCGCAGTATGCGCTTCCTCTTCCATGGAGTACGCATCAAGGGTGCCTGATGGCACTGGAAATAAGAGCAGCATGTTTATTTGCTTGCTTGTGAGAGACAGCTATGCATCAGATGGAGGACTTATTTGTTTTCATCACCTCTGTGTGCTTGTGTGTAAGCGGTTTGCATACATTCATGAGTGGGTCGTAAGTGGTCTGTAGCTCACACAGGGATTCGACATTATGCTATGTTGTGTTTTCATATAAGTATAAATTTCGGTGTAGAATCAATTTGTTTTATGCATTAGGTCTTTGCAACATCCTGTTATTTCTTTCCTTTTTTTGATGTCTTTTAAAAACTAACCATTATTCTAATAATATTTAACATTTATTGTAAGACTAACCTTGAATCATAAAAAAAACATGTTGAGGTTTCTTTGATAAGATATATTCCACAGAAATGGGAAGAAAGACAGGGCGAAAGAAATAAAGAAACAAAGAAAAATGTGTCTATATAAATTTTCCAACAGCCCACAAGTGTTAACAATAATAGAATAAATAATTGGTGCTACATGCTGACTTAGAAATTTGAAATGTAGATTAAAGTGATTTTTATAAAATGTCAGAGCGTTCATCACACAGAGGGACATTAGGACTGGCAGGTAGTTGAAAAGCAGATGATAATGTCTGTTTTTACAGATTCTCTCTGTGATAAATTGAGTAATTTCGGTGACATTATAAGGAAAACAATGCTTTTCAAATTCACTAGCAGCTTTAGGGGCCCAGAGTATTAGAAGGCTATTTTTTCTTTTTATCACATGTCCGTGAGTTTGGTTTATGCATGTCCATAGTCTCCATGTGTTTGCATATTTATGTGTCCCCCATTCAAGAAAATTGCCCTCATCACCAACATCCACCCCTCCCCTCCCCTCTCCTGTGGGCAGCCGATAACAGCTGATCAGAGGATGAGGGAATTGAGGGAAAGCTGAAGGCCCATAAACCATCAGCCCAAGTGTTTTCAAGGTTTGTGCCAACCACCTCAGGGAGGCCTTCCAGCACATCCTCAACCTGTCAGTGAAGCTGCAGAGGGTGCTGATGATGATGTGAAAAACATCCTGCCTGGCCCCAGTGGCCAAGAATGGGCACACCAGGGTTCTAAATGACAGCAGGCCTGATCCCTTGTGAGGGACCGTTTACAGCCCCTCCAGTTCATACATCAGGTCCACAATGGGGAGGATGATGCTGTCAACCACCTGCTACTCCGTGCATACTTGGACAGGCACTGCATGAATCATGTTCATTGACTTCTCCAGTGGTTTAAACACCCAGGTTCCTCTAGTGGGAAAATGTCTTCAAGCTATGCACATGGAAGCCCCAGTGATCACTTGGATCACAGATTACCCAGCTGATACCACAGTATTTGACACCGTGCAACTCTGTCTCAGATCAACAGTTGGGAGAGGCGGTGGTTCCTCAGGGGATTAAATTATCTTGCCTTGTTATTAACCTTTACATCTTGACTTGATCAGAATCATGCCATGTTCAGAGGTTTCCTAGAAACTTGACATAGTGCAGTGCAGCTGTTACGAGAGGAAAGAAAATAAAACATACTGTTGGGATTTCTAAATACCCTTTTACACTTTAATAATTAACACATACAAAGCCTACCAAGAGTAACTATAAGGTACTTTTGGTAGGTAAAATAACCCCTAGATTCAGGCACACAAAGAAAACAACTGCAGTATCAGTATCTGAACTGCACATACTTGGTCCTGTCTAAGAAGGCTGTGTCTGGCACCACAAGTGACTCACACAGTGTTTTGCAATGAGCTAGAAAGGTAAGAAAAAAGAGAACAATAATTTTTTTATGCTTTGTTGCCTAGGAAACCTAGCTAAGAGAGTAGGTTCAGTCATGGAATTGAGCTCGGACTCCCAACTAAATCTTTTTGTGTGTGTAATGTTAATCACTTGGGTGAGGTGCTTGATAAAGCATGTTTATTATGCATGCACTGTTAGTGTAGACATAAATGTGAATGTGAGTAAATGAGTATTCATAGGAAAGTTAAAAATAGAGGAACTCAAAGGCTACTTGAACTCACCAGGAACATGTTGACTGACACTACACCACAGTAGATCACAATGCATTCTTAATGAAGCAGCTCTACTTTAGTTTCATTTTATTTCATAATTCTTACATACAGCCTTAAAGCATTCATATTATGCCAGTCCTTTTAGTTTAATTAAATTATGGATGCATAGTAGGGGAAGGGGAACTTACTTATTGCTAATTGCAATTACAATGATGTAAACTTATGTTATCAAGTTTAACTCATCCAAAAAAGATTTTAAGTTCTAAATCAAACCACTCTATCACTATTCCATACTGCAAAAGGTCAGTCAATAAACAAATTTACATCAGCTAATGAAATACAGGCATCCGATGCATTGTTCTCTGCCCCATAATTACAATATCATATCACCACCTTGTAATTTTTTCTAGGTTTACCTCACCACAAGGAATCCATTCATTACAAGCATCGTAAATTCCTCCTGTGAACACTCAGTGCAATAACTGTGTGGAAACTTTATAGCTGAACTATATTGGATTTGCTATTGCATTTCCTGTAATGAGTATAGCAGCTTGCTTCAAGTAGAATGAACATAGCAGTTTGTCTTTGGTATAAATGATTAATTGTGACAGATATGAAGTAGCTTCACTCCCAGCCAAATCATTTGCATCCAGGTTATGCATTGCCTTTAATTATTCATGTCAAGTCAAGCATATTTACAAATATGAATATACCCTCCGTGTGATGAATTACTTTGCTCTAATTTGTATCGATTTTGACACGACACTGCTTTTAAGTTTCCACTTAAATATATGCAAGCCACATTTTTGCATTTAGTGTTGTGCTGTCACATGAAATCATCAAGGGTATTGCTTTCTCTTATATGTTGCCAAAGGTCACGCTGGGATTTTTTTCATCAACGATTTCATTCCCCTGTTATTCCATAAGAACAGTTAGTGCATTATAGCACGCTGTCAGTTCAGGCAAATGCTTTGTAGATATTATGGAAAGGAGCGATGATGTGACACCTTATATTATGCATTTATTGCTCATGATTCTTTTCAAAAGGCCGAGCTCTGACAGTAGAGCTGCAGTGGATCCACCTGCCCGTGGTGGCTGAAGCTGTGGCCCTGAATATTGTTATTGAACCGACGATGACTGTGTTCTGTGTTGCTCAGTCATATGGCTACTCTTTACTGCTCCTGTTAACATTCACCAACAAAGCATTGTTAAGTCACACGGGATTGGAACGTGCGGTGCTCATATCAGATGTGACAGATGTGTTATACACCACAGGAGTCCAGGACCACAGTGCTTCAAAGATCAGACAGCAGGAGCATTTCGCTGTTCACACATAGCCCCTGCATTAGTGTTACACCCATTATATACCGTGGTAGAGCCATGATCATAAAAACCCAAGTCCAGCCATACTTACACTTAATAAAACATAATGCAAGCTATTTTTTTTTCTACATGCATCAGAGGGATTTCTAGACATATTGCAATATAACGCGAAATATTGCAAGGTTATTTGAAACTGTTTCAAAAATGAAATTCCCCGCTGTGACCATTCAGGGGGTCTGTACTCTGATACTTCTGTTCGTGGTTAATTTTTTTTTTAAATATACACGCCTCATCCGTGGGAGTTTCTTTTTCAGATTCCTTTATCTCGCCATGATGTCATTTTTCTATTTTTTAAGCAGGAATAAAACTAGCTGCATGATGCACTCAAATAGGTTATTGAGGAACTCAGTTATATGATCAGTAGGTTCAGTATTTCAGACTGGGTGTCTCAACACTTTTGCCAGCATCAGGCACAGGTGAAACTCCCATGTCAGAAATAACAGAATGTGCATGATGTTCCCGGCTGCGAGTTTCCTTTGTGACAGTCATGTAAAATGCATGAAGCCATAAGCTTCCTGTGCTTCAGCAGGACAACTAGCTAATGTAAACAGTAACGACCAGAGTAGTTAGAGCTCAGGGATAGGCAGCCGTGTCTGCCTCCATTAGAGCTGATCAGAAATAATAGCAGTATTGACTGTAATAGAAATTGTCGTGTGAATGTAAAAGTAAAACCAACCAGTATACCTGCACATCTCTGCTCGGTAGCTTCTTTTGTATTCATGCCGGAATGGACAGCAAACACAAGCTGGAGGGAACTAACATGATACAGTCATCTCTGCAAAGACACTCCAGGCCAAACTGCAATAACACAGAGAGGCAATGGAAAGCGTTAAAAAAAAATCACAAATACAGTGCTGGCACCAGGAGATTAAGACATCTCATCTCTAGGGGAAGAGGAAAAAGCAGGCAAAAGCAGACATCAGCACACTGGTGCACATAAGCAAACAAGCTCACAAGATAGCTGCTCCACAGATGGCACATACCAAGTCTGCAGTAGAACATATGAAAGGGAAACACTCTGTTTGTGATATGAGTTGTGCTGGAAATGCCATGTGGACTTTTAGTAAAAACTACATAAAAAATGCACAGGACAGGAAAATTGAAGCACAAGAATGAAAGAATGAAGATAGGTTGTATTTAAAAGTTACCAAAGCTTAAAATTTGCCATGACTGAAGCTTCAGGCTGTATCATGCGGTCATGTAATGTCATGTTGCAAAAAAATTGAAACCAAAATACATAACAAAGACAAAACACTGTTTATCAGAAAAAAGAAATACTTGCTGAACAGATTAAAAGCCATACTGACCTTACAATCTCAAAA
>JAOWBC010000711.1:8355760-8378485 GCA_028566105.1 Hypoplectrus providencianus
AACATATAGCTAACATTAGCTTGCACTAGAATCCCTAATGAAGTTAACACACTACAATCCCTTTACCATACATTTTGTGAAGAAACATTTATTTCATTGCAGTTTTGCAGGTGCACCGGTCTTGGCACTGCATGGTACACTGTCCCATCCTTAATGATAAGCTTATTGACAGCAAACATGCAGTGACAATAATAACTGAGGCAGACTGGGACATGCATTAACTCCCACAACCACTGCAATATCTTCTTTTTCATACTCCAGCATACAAGATTCTTTTCATGCCTCTACAAGTTAAACTTTTTAAACATATTTTTTTCCAGACCATTAAGAAATGTCAGGATCCTGTGTAATTAAGTTCACCACAGAAAATCAGAAAACTGGTGCAAAGCTAATCACATTACTAAGCTCATAGGAAGAACATTTTTCACAGGAAAAGCTAAAAAACATACAGGATGTAATATTTTCCCCTGGGAGATGTCAGGCCAGAAGAAAGAGCTGACAGAGAAGGAAAGAATGCAGACTGTGCCAGAGATGGTGCCCGTCATTTAACGCCTCTGGTACAAACAGGCCTGCAAAACCTATTCACAAAGCCATTGTGTGTTACTCACCTGCAGAGCCAATCTCTCAGCCATTCCTTGCGAGCCAATGACATTTTTAGTATTAGCTTTGTAATGCCGGGACTGCGGGTCATGGAGGTCTCGGTATTTTTCTCTCTCAAAGTTTTCCTTGTACATTGTGACAGCAATGAGACCACAAACGAATGTCAGCTGACAGGAGGAGAAGCGGAGGTGCAGCAGGATATGCCAAACAAGACTGTGAGTTGCAGGAAGAAAAAAAAAAAAAAGCAGCTTTTTTGGGACGTCAGCTCAAAAATAGGGCAGGTGCGTATTCTGTCCACCTGAACTGATGCAGTTGCACTTTTATTATGACAACTACACTGCAAAATCAAAACCACTTTCAAGTGACAAGTAAAAGTCTGAAGATCTAAGGAGTATGAGATGGTTCTTAGGGTTGGGGTAAGCATGAATCCAGCATTATCTTTGAGCTGCAGCTCTGTCTGCTCACTGTTTTCATCCAGTCATGTTTCTGTGGTGCATTTGAAAGTGCGTAGCCAGCACAGCTTGATTTGTCAATTTGTGTTCTATTTCCCCAGCTGCTTTTGTTCAGAGGAAAAGAGTAGAGAAATCTAACAGGGTTCTGGCACTCAGTGTTACAGACCCTGGTAGAAGTTGGCAGGGATGCAGCCTTCACAGGAGTGTTGGTTTAAAAGGAAAGCATCCGTTCAAAGAGATGAATGACAAAAAAAAAAGCCATTTGGTGGTGACAAGGATTAATGTCTTTAAGGATTCCAGCTTGATCAAACAATATGGCTCGGATTTCAGGAGAGGCAAATTTACCGTTAAAAGTTCTTCCCATTTCATCTGGACAAAATGGCCTATGGTGAAAATTAAGTAAAATTGCTTTGGTACCAAATAATCTCAGATCATTTCAAGGATTTTTTTTGGTTCAGTAAAATAAAAATAGGAACTCCATGGCTTACTTTTTGTCATAAAAATAATTAATACAAAGTACATACTATGGTTTGTTGTTGTCAGCTTGCTTTAATCTTCATTTTCAATCGCAATATACATTTTCAGGGCAGTGTGTGGTAGGGATACCAGGAAACCACAAGCACACCAACACTCAGGAGCCTCCATTAAACGTCTAAGAAGTGTAATTCAACATGAATGATGCTCCGCACTAAGTTATTAAGTGAAACAGCCTGGATTTTTTAAAAGCTGACAAACTAAGACCTTATTTTATAATAACACAAAGGTGGATATTGGCTACCATTAGCTTGCATGTATACAAGCACATAACTAACAATAGCTTGCTAATATATAGCTAACCTTACCTTGCTAACAGGGGATATTGTGAATGCAGTGGTTCAGTTATTTCAAATATTAATGCCTGTGTGCTTTAAGCTACATTTTCCTTTTGCAATATACATTTTAAAAGCAGTGTATGGTATTGGCACTGTATGACTGGGATTAATTTAAGATGTGCTTATTCGGCAGATTTTGCTCCAGGATCTACACAAGGAAACCAACTTTCAAGAGCATCTGTTCAACCTATATGAGAAACACTATCCAACATGGAGGAAGCTCTGCATAAAGTGATTCATAATTTAGCCTAAAGTGATTAAAATGCCAAAAACCAGTGAACTATAGGGACCTACCTTCCCTGACTGATACAAAACCGGATAAAAAGACCCAGCAAACGGTCTTTCTGAGTCCCACTCCGAGGAAGATGGGCAATTACATGTAAGGATCACCCTTTGAAGGTTGCCCTTTGAGGATGATATCTTTTACTTTGGCATCAATCTCAGGAATCAGTACGGACCTTCCACAGAGTGTTAAAGCAATAGACATAGCGTAGTAGAGATATCACCCACACAGCTTCAAAGAGATTTAAGATTTCTAGATATTTTTTTTTATCTTTTTCAAAGCTGCTTAGCTCAGGTACTCTGAAATTATGTGAATGTATTCTGAAGAGAGATAGTATACTGCCTGTCTTTAAGTGATAACTGATAAGATACAAGGTCTAGCATTTACTGCTTTGTGTTACCTGAACAAATATCGCTGTCGATCTGTTTTTGAGGAATAATTGTAGTCGATTGTGTTTTGATGTATTTGCTGTAGTGCTCATCCTTTTTGCTTTCCTAAACATACCACATCCTTTGCTCAAATTTATCTAGATTTTAAAGCACGGGCCCTCCAGCAGCAGAGGCTTCAGCTGACTCCCATCCTCCATGTAATTTTGTTTGGCCTGCCACAGGCCTCAACATAATTTGACATAGCGGAGCCTTACCTCCTCCCCGGCCTGAAGATATTGTGACCTTTCATTATAAAGCCTTTATGAGTCCAGTTCATCACCATAGCTCAGGGATTTTGTAGGCAGGGTGGAGTGGATTGATTTGAGAAAAGACTACAGGAGGCACTCTTCTTAATGCTGGCACTGGAGCGATGTTCAGAAGTGCTCCAGGGCTCTAAAGCAAAGACCTTTTCCCTCAATTAGATTGATTCAGAAGTCCGTGGCTTTAACCTCTGCTGGAACACAATTTGTCTCATTTTGCTCTGATTTTAGGATGTCTAAAGCAATCTCACAAGTGCCTACAGATTCCTGGCTCTGCATGCTGTTTGCCTTGCACATTGTTTCCACTTTCATCCATCTCACCATGCACGTACACACCTATTTGTCTGTTTATGGAAAGCGAGACATTTGACAATGGATATGCAGGACAAAGTTGGCTTCATATACTGAGCAGGAAATATAGGATGTGTCACTGACGTAATCTGCGAAGGCTGACATCCAATTTACCTCTCTATCCATATAAAAAAAGACTCGTCTTGCTTTGATGTAAAAGGGTCAACACTAGGGCTGTGGCGATAAGCGTATCGCAGCGACACTGCCGTCACAGCTACTGCAGTTAACAACAAAACCGCAGGGCAGCTTTGCTTTTTCACCACAGTGATTAAAAACAATCCATATCGTCATAGCCCTAGTCAACACATATTTAACCAATGTCCAACATGAGATACCAATTCCACTCTTCAGTCTAATGGGACTGCAGAGGAAATATTATGACGTTATGCTTTAAGAAGGCAACCAAACAAACTCAGAAGAGCTCATGCCCTCTACGTGAGGTGTATAAATGGAAGAGTTTACAGTCGTTTGCATTAAAGGTCAGTGGTTCGATCGTCAAAACCAGCAGAATGAACTGGGTGGGGAAAGAAAAAGAGCAGCACTTGCTTCTACCTAATTACCACCACTGAGGTTCTCTTAAGCAAGGCCTCTAACCCCCAACTGCTCCAGTGGAGCTGCTCTGTGGCAAGCTGAACAAACTCATAGTGTTTTGGGCTGCTTCCAGGTGTGTGTGTGTGTAACCAAGTGGGTTCCCTAAAAAGAAAACAATGCTCTCAGCAAAGTTCCCTGGATAATGAAGGGATAAAAGAGACCTGTAAAAAGACTAAAGAAAAAATTTACGGCCTATTTTAAAACTGGCAACTATTTGCTCAGTGATATTTATGATACTTCAAGTGCAGTCATGTGTGAAAGGTGTGGACCTGCGACCTTATTAAAAACATTCTTAAAGCACAGGAAGCTGTGAAAATGTCTAATAACAACGCACAATAGAAATGGACAAGAGATTTTTTTTTTTCTTCAGGACTTTGTACAAGAAGGAAAAATAAAATGTTCTTTAATCATTCACTGCACACAGGGAACCACCCTCAATAACAGAGCAACCAAAAGCTCCATAGAGGCTTACCAAAATAAAATTTCCTGTTTGATACCTATATATATTGCAATGCAATAATTTTGAGAGAACATAAAGAAACAAACATAGCTTTTTAATAATTGTGCGGCACTCAGAGGCTATTACTTGTGCAGCTACAATACTGACATAAACAACAAGTACAAATTGATTAATACATTGTCTAATTAGTGCAATTTCTCGCCAGAGTGTTCAAGCAGGTTGAAGAAGACTGACGGTGGCACGCGTGACCAAACAATGATTCCGACAACACCTGATAAATCTGCTACATCAATTAGTCCTGTTATTAGCTTAAGCTACATACATCTGATGGAAATAAAATCAATTATGGCTCCAAAACAGCTTCATTTAATTGCCTCAAAGCTTTACGTCAACTGGTGAGGAATGCACTGTTTCTCCACGATTCAGCGTTTGGCGGACTTCTCCGTCTGGGAGAGAAGATGCATTTACCATGTCTTACCATTCAAGTATTTAATCTGTTTCCAAGACACAAGCAAAATAGTCACCAATTTAACAGTACTCGGACAGGACAAACCCTAAACTCTTTGACACCGATACAAGGTATTTTGAGACTGCTGGTTTCAACCTGGTAAACCTAGTCCAAAAGATATGCTCCTATACAACAGAAATGCATTCTCACTGACATTTTGAGGGTTTTTCTATTGGACTGCATTTTGATATATATATATGGTTATTGTTGTTATTTCAAACAAAACTTCAGTTTAAATGTATGGCTACCTTTGTGAAATGGTTGCAGTCTGGTTAGGCAACAAATCCACTTGGTTATATCTTGTATAAGTTAATGATTTGGGTTAAAATTAGCACATTTATTAAGAAAATTACTCAACATGACTGGTCGACTGGGTAAAACTCTGCGTTTGTTTGATCCATCCATTCAGCTCAACCTCACACTCTATTTGACATCTATGGTTTTTGAATAGAATTTTGACGCATCAAAAATGGATGAACCCAAGAGAAAAGTTGTTCAGAATGAAATTCACAATGCTAGGAGACCTAGCTGACCTGAAACCCCAAGGTACTAAAATGTTCTTGTTTGAGGAGACAATGGTTTATTAATTGAATATAAGTTTTCTGTTAAGATATAAAGACATCAAGAAAAGATAACTTAAAAAAACTTAAATACATCATCAATTTGTACTACCCATGGTAAAAATAGATTTTCTTTGATTACTTGTTGGGTTATCCTTTATCCCTCACTGAAGCAAACCTGGTTTGGTATCTTCCTTTCACTTCCCTTCATTTGTTTGTAGAACCTTTGACACATGCACTCCCATTGCTAATTGGATTGTATTTCATTCTCAAGGTCCTGGTTCATTATTGAGAAATAATTTCAACAGATCATCAATGGACCCTTCCAATAGGGAAGAAATAAAAGCCTGCATGTGAGTAATTGCGGAAAAAGGGAACATGACGTGCATACGTATCAGCAGGAATTATTGATGATGACCTGCACACGCAGCATTATGAGGCAGAGAAAGTGTACTTATTTATATAGATCGTCCTGTGATTTGAGTGTACCTGAGACCAGGTGTGAGGAGCTGCTTGGGTCATTAACCTCAGGAAAAAGATAAAAGTCATTATAGAGATAAATGGTAGATAAACTCATTGGTGCTTAACTGTAATCTCTCTGCAATGAATGGCGGTTTAGCATAGATTTCAATGGATAATGGCGTCTTTTACCTCAGGGATTGCTATTTAATTTGCTGTATAAAAACATTCACTTTTTATACTGACCTTACTAGATTTGACTTTGATGACACTGTGACTCTCCCTATTGTCTCAGCCACTGCATTCTATAAACAGATAGTGGCTTAAATAGGATTTTCTCCTCGGGTGCAGGAGCAATAATCCACTTTGTAACGTTACCTAACATGACAGGCAGATTTCTCAATTTCCCCTAAGTGGTGGGGAGTCACCGCTTTGCTTAGGTATGCATTTCAAATCTGAGCACACACAGGTCCACAAACAACAGTAAGACCAGCAGTGGTAGGACCAATGGTGGCAGTTGCTTTTTAACTGTAATTGAATTTTATTTATTATTCTGCCACTTATCCCAAATGTACTGTTGCCACTTTTTTTCAACTACTGCCCAGCCATCTGTTCTGTCTTGGAGTGGTCCCTAAACACAACCCTGCAGTGGACGGTCAGACATGGCACACAAGAAAGGAAGAGAAAAACATGTCATCAATCATAGAAGCTTAAGGCCAGAGAGGCAACAGTACCATCACGCCATTCATCTCTCTTGCTCTTTCCTTCCTCCTATCTTTCCTTGTCCCTGATTCTACCCCTCCCTCCATCCATTCCTGTCTTACACCAATCGTTCCTTCCTCACGGTTTTCCCTCAATTTCATCCTTCCTCCCTCCATCCATCACTCTTTCACCCCATCCTTTTACTCCAGCCTTAATCCCATTTACCCTTATCCACTTCCCCTTCCCTCCACTTCCAGGCACTGCCCATGACATTTTTGTTTGAATGTTTACTCTTGCTAGGAAAAAACACAATTCCTCAGACACATCTTGCTATGACTTGTTTAAAAATACCAGGACACTTATTGTGTGCGTGTGTGTATGTTTGCGTAGAGAGATTAAATAACAAGCATATGTTTCTCTTTTGTCATTTCCCAAGACAATGGTTTCAAATCTGTGTGTTGTCTAGGATATTGTATCAGTGTCAAAATATCAGATTTAGAGGTATCAGAAACTAATGAATATGTAAATGCATAAATAAAATTAAATCTTAGCTTATGTTGTTACAGTAATTTACATAATTATTTTGTTTTGCAGTATGTTTATGGTTGGTAAAACTGAGGAGTAACACAAATTTGCTGTTTGGCGGTGACCTCTAGTGGCCCAAGTATTTACAACAGGGGCAAAGGAGGATGTCAAGTGTTGAAGTATAAAGAGCGACAAAGTCTGTTTATGGGTCAAACACACAGGAATTTCATGTCCATGTTCTAAGTGAAACCAAAAACCAGCATTAAGTTGTATTAACTTGTAGCTACTTAAACAATGTCATGTTATTTTCATACAAACTATGATATTTTCATTAACCCTATTAACAATGACCTATTCATCTGTGTAGGTAGGACGACATGATGATCAAAATCAATCATGATCATAGAGTATTTTGAGAGGCATTTTACATGCTCTGAACACTGGGCAGTGTGGCTTGTTCTGTTTTTTTTTTTTTTTTTTTTTCTCAAAATGTGGTCCAAAAAAGGAATAGAATAAAATACAGAGAGCGGAGGGTGTAATCTGTGTGTAGATAGCAGGGCAGCTACATCTGCAGCTTCAAAAATAATGGCTCAGGGAAAAATCATTGTAGTTTTTCAGCTGCGGAACAGTTTAATCACATTTTTCATATGATAGGGTAAGTATTAGAAGGAGGGTGGAAAGAGGAAAATGTCTCAAGGACAAAAGCATGATGCATGCTTTGCAGTGTGATGACTGCAGATAGGACCTATCTCCTGGATATCTTTTATTGCTTTTATATTTGCTCCTGTCCTTGGGTTCTTCATAAATTGGAATTTGTTTCCTTGAAGTGCAATTCTCCCTGCACACTGAAAATTCAGCACATTCAAATGACAGGAATGATACTGTCCTGTAAATCCTTTTCAGGTAGACCAAGGTTGCAAAAGGCTCTTTTTACTATAAAAACAAGTTTCTCCAAGTTAAAGTAGGCATTCATATTCAATTTCACACACAAACTTGAAAGGTAAATTGTATTAAAAGTAATGAAATTCAAAGAATTAAATACACTTTTATGCATTTCATTCATAACATTTTTATTTATAGGGGTAAGATTGTGATACAGGTGCTAATTTCAGATGTAATGTTTTTAACATCTGATAAGAACAGCATGAACAGAACAGATCACATGGAATCACAGTTTTCCAAACAAAAACCTTGGGCACATATGTGGTCCTAATTCAAATTCAGGAATTAAATAAAATAACTAGCATGGTTCACAGTTTGTGAATCACGTTTTTTCGTAACCTCTGTGGCTCAAGTCACCAATGTCACTTCTTCACTTCTGGTTTTTACCTTTTTTGTAATGTACTTTTATAACATATAATAAGGAAGATTTTCCCCTTAGTCTAGGTCAATGGTTTTCTAGCCTAAATTGACTGGAACTTAACACTGCAGCTCTTAATTCTTAAGATACATTTTTTTTGTTTGGCTGTTACATTCTTTTTATAAATGTGGCCTCTATCCAATTGTCTAGAACTGGCTCACATGCACAGAAGATAAATAATAAAAACATCACCTGCAGGAAACTGGAAAAACATCCAAAAAGATCTCCAACTTAAACAACAGAATAGACAGTTTGTCAGTGCCACCTGTGAGAACAAATTTGTCAAAAGGGGCACATGGTACAGCACAGTATTCCCAAAATAAAATATACATCATTGTGCATACAAGTATGGTTTGTGAAGACTGCAGTATACCTACTGAGCCTGTATGTGATGGAAGAAGGGGGGCTCGTTAAATCACATTTTCTGACCTTAAAAAACTGACAAGGTTGTCTGATTTCATGGTTTGTGATTCATATGAAATCTAATTTATCCAATTGTAAGTGCACAAGCACAAAGAAAGTGAGTTTCTCATGGCATTTCTCCTTTAAATGCCCAGTAGTCCAGCGCTCTTACAATGGACTTTGTTACAAACTAAGTGAATTACCAAGATGACGGTGTTTCAGCTCAGGCCAGCTGCCTTACTTAGTTTATAAGGCAGTGAACCCACGGGTTTCCCATAGAAACCATGGGTGTGCTGTCACTTCCAGTGTGACAAAGAGCATGCAGCGACCTAATGGTTTGCCCCCACTGTCATATGCAACCAACAAGCAGACCTCACAGTGGACCGCTCAGGAGGTGTGCTGTGTTGTTGTTTACTCCTTCAGAGACAGATTGATGAATGGATATCTGAGCGTGTGGGTAAATTCCTTCCCTCTATAGATTTGTTGCCTCAGCCTGTCATGGCCAGTTCCCAATAGCATGTTCCCAACAAATTGTTTCAATAAATAATCATTCAAATATGTCAGGAGACAATGAATAAAACATGCCCACCCCCATTCTCAAGGCTGCCCAACAGTTGTCTCTGTGAGAGGCAGCGGATGTATAAGATCAGAAAATGTGGTCATGTCTTCTTTACTCTCACAGCGTTGGGTACTCTGTGTAACCTAATAACCAGCCGGTAAGTCCTTCAAGACAAAGAGGCGTTTATAGGGATGTTTAAATGTCCTTCAATGCTTTCAGGCATAACTGCCAGATGGATTAAAGGAAAAATGGAATATAATGGATATGTTTCTCTACCTGGTGATTTTAACCACTAGATCATCCACAAAAGGCTGAGCTTAACTGACTTATTTATGTATGTATCTATTTGATTATGCATTAAATTGCCTCTATCCCCTATAGAACAGTAAAATATCCTTTCAGATGGACGCATTGACAGAAAAGCATTCAGTAAAGCAACATGATTAAAAACCTTCTCTCCAAAATTAGAAATTAGCTCAGCAGGGCAGCGGCATTCACAGTGGCAGCAACATCAGCCACTACACTGAGTGATCAAGGTCAGTGTGGTGTTTCTTTCAATCGCGCCACATCACATCCATCTCTTCTGCTGCAGAATGGAATTGAACTCTTGCCGCATACATTCCATTACAATATTACAGCACATTTAGTAGAGAGCTTAGGTTATTTCCTCTCATGCTGACAAAAACAATTTCCCTCTCAGGTCCTAATGAGGATTGCAGAGCCTTTCATATTATGGTTCCACATAGCTTATCGCATCTCGGCCTATGTGATATTGATGAGAGGCGAGCAACTGCATTCATGAAATTAAGGTCTTAAAGTCTCGGCAACAAAATGCACAGCAGTTAGCATTTCTTTTGATGATTTAGTGGGTCTATTTACTGGCAAGTGTATGGTTTATGGCTTAAATCATGCCCATAATTCAACAGCTACATCATTATATAGTTTGTAACACAGTCCATACACAAGGTGAAATGGGAAAATATAAGAGAATAAGCACAAATGGTCATGTTTGGGACAAGAAGGAAAGGTAAAGCAAGAAGGAGGAACTAATGTGAAGGTGGGAATCAATAAAGAAATGGAGAAAGCCTTAACGAAAGGCAAATAGCAGCCCTTGAGTCAAATCCCATTTAAATTTTTTCATTTTTTCGAAATCCACTGTATAGTAACTGTTTCACTGGCTGGCCAACATTATGCACTATTTGCCTCGTGCAGTCACATCCGTGGTGTTTCGCTGGCATTTTGGATAAGATCTCCACCAGTGTAGATCGGATGGGTTCATACATACAGAACAGTCTATGTGTGACATTTAATGCATGTACGTGGAGAATCACATGTGTTATCACAATATAAAAGTAACTCTCAACTGCTTAGTTTTCCTCTGGCCAGAAACTTCCATTTACATCTCTAACTGCTAGATGGATGAATTGAGGCCTGTCAAAACACCTTAATTGCATCTGATAGTCCTTTTTAAAGATGCATGAGCAAAGAAGAAACTATTTATGTTCCTAAGTGATCATGGACAAGGTAAATTGAGTCTGACAGTAAAGTAAGATATTCATGAAGAATTTTGATCGGCATTTAGCCACGCACAAATGGTCCGTAACAGTTAAGTGAACTTTGTTAAGTCTAAGTAAGTCATGTTTTATTCTAGTATATTTGCATGTGACTCAATGTGACAATATCACCACTGTCAAACAATCTTTTTAAAGCACAGGTATGAACAGCCCTAGATGTGCTGTAAGACATTGCATTGTTGATCGCAGCCATAAATCTTCCCTTTTATGCAGCTTATATAAAAACACATTTCCTCAGATACTTTTACAAGGCCTGTTGCTATTAAGTTGAAGACACATTCAACTGTGGTACCCCACTTACCAGGTGTCGTGCTAAAGAAATGTGAGAGAATTGGCTGAACAAAAAAGCCTTGAGGGAGTTCGGTTATGTAGCAACGAGAGGGAATTTTAAATAGTTCTAGTTATAACAATTACACTCCAAAAAGTGTAAACCGTGTGTTTTCCCCAGGATCTTCAACACTCCTGTTGATTTCATTGCATGGGGCGCTGCACAGAATAATGAATCCAAACCAATCAGTGTGATGTCCATGAGAACACAGACGCTGGTGCCGTTATTTTTGGTGTTTGTTGGAGATTTAATTAAAGTGACCACTGTGGAACTAGCATGCGTTATGTGCCGCGCTGAAATGAGAGGCTGCAGATGGAGTTTACCTGCTGACTTTAGATGGCTGTAAAGAGAGTTAATCATCTGAAATAGAGGCTTTCATGCATGGAAGCTGTTGTGGATGACATATGCTGTAATATATTCCGTGCCTCCCAGCATTATTACTATAATCACCAACAGAGACTGTTTTCTTTTAGGGGCATTTAGATTTGGTTGAATAATGCAGAAGAAACTGAGACAAAAAATGCATGAAAAAGCTCTCAGATTCAGGATATGTTTGGGTGTTTACACCAATTATGATCATAAACATATCATTGAAGAATGAAAAAGAGGTCAAACTTGACATCGTGAGTTCATTATTCAAACATCTCACTGACAAGCAGCTAGCATGTGTTTACTTAATGTATTTATCTTCACCGTTTTAAGACCCTATTTTCCGATGAGGCACTTTTCTTTCTCCATTGGACTTTTTACATCATCCCAGAAACTGCGATAACATTTTCAAGAACATTGCCATCAGATGTCACCGCTGTCCTCGGGAGAAAGTGTAACAGTGTGCGCTATTCAAAGACAGGTCAAGAAAAATGGTCAACATTCCCGGAAGGCAGTTGCTGATGACAACAACCAGTTGACAGACGGAGAGGGACCAAATAACTTAAACCAAGACTGATGTGACAGGGGCCGCCATTAAGGGGCTGACCGGCTGACAGACTGTGTCAGACAGACGGACACAGGCAGACAGGCAGGAGGGCCAGACACACCGAGACAGAAGGACAAAAGGTCTGATACAAATATAAGACAGACTGACAGATGAAACTCTGATACGACATCACTGTAAAAAATCTGCACCAGATATTAAGAAAAAAACCCCACAATGTGTACGCTATGTTTTCTTAAACCCACAGCACACTAAGTATGGACAAGGTGAAAAAGATTGTCTCTTCATCTCAGCGCTGGTGAAATCCCCAGGCTTAGTTTTGCAACACTAAAAAAAATGTGTTTTTGTTGTTTGTTCTGTTTTATTTGAAAGAAGACTTCAGAGATTTCTTTCTTAATTTTTTTTCCTGGGTTAGGAACTGTTGCTGTTGTGGATGTTTTATTTGATATGGTCAAAAATAAATAAATAAATAAAAAATTATATATATATATATATCTATATTTATATGTAACCTTGACTTGATATAGTATTTTGCTGTAGTCTGTGCCTCATTAAACTTACTGCAAGTTGGGCAGAATTACAAAACAATTACAATCATTCTCTCAATGTCATTTTCCTCCATTGAAATGTAATTGCAGAGTTCTGTTGCAACTAGACCACTACTTGCCCATGTCATCATCTGTTTTGGGTCAGCGACCTCTAGTGCCTGTAGTAACTACTAGAGGTGTGTTGGAGGGGTCCAGCAAACAGGACTGTGACCCATGAGACATGTTGGTATTTAGAGGTCGTGTTTAAATTTGCTTTGGTTTGTAGATCAAATTAAGTTTTAATTTCAATGTTGCAGGACTGGAACATTTCTCATAACAATTCCAGTTAAGTCATTTTATAACTAGAGCACACTGAGATCCAGCAGCCCCGTCAGTATAATCACTTCTTCCAATGTGGCACATTTTACAAATTTCACAGTAGATGAGTCAAAGAAAATGCAGTCCTCCACAAAAACTCCTACAAGAGTTCTGCCTGTCCTCTTATTACCATTACAGCTTTCCAACTGCATCCCCTGTTCAGATGGGGACTGTGTGGACTGTAGCACAATGTGCACAGTCTGGAGAAGAACATAGTTTTGCATAAACTAAGGCTTGAAAAATATATATAAAAACTTGTGCAAAGTGAAAATATACTTTTTTGGAGCTTCTGTTTGGTCAGTATGTTACATATGGGGAAACAGAGCATCTCTGATAACAGCTCTGACACTATAATGTCGTGTTTATGCCCATTCCATTGTTATGGAAACCAAATGGCAAGCTGTCACTTATGTGAATGAGTAATGACAGTGAGTGTATGACATGATGATAAGGGTTGTTGCTTTGATGCCGGCAGTGAGAGGCAAACAAATGTTGTTGGTGTCGACTGAAAGCTTCATCAAACAAATTTAGGAAGAAAAAAAAATCAAGTAAACAGGCCTCAACTAATCTGTATTTTTCCACATTATTTATAGATGTGCCTGGTGTGCTGTTTGGCTTTCTCAAAATATCAGAATGTGAAATAACAATGAAACTGACAGCGGCGTTTTGCTGTGAGAATTTGACGTGAGCTTGTTTTGCTGTTTTGATGTCTCTGGCCTGGTATACCCAGCTTCGTGGAATTCTTGGCAGCACAAAAACACTGTGATGAGAAGCAAATAGTTAGGAGATGACTGGCCAGTCTCAGGGGACATTAATGAACTGTACTTCAGCTGGTCTGGAGAGCTCCAGAGCAGCACAATCAGCCCAAGCATGGTGGTAGATATCAAAAAGCTTCAGCTTAAAAGCAGGAGTTATAATCACCAATTCCTTTGTGTGACCTTGAGTTTTTACTTCCTGCAACCTGGAGTGGAGCACATCAAAGACACTTCAGCACCAAATCTGGCCCTCTTGAAAAAGATGAAAAGCGGTGCAACCTGAGGCGTCACTCTTAGAAGCAGTAATCTCCTTTGGTTAAAGGTATCTCAAGTACTAAGACACTAAATGAGAAGGGGAGGAAATCATTTTTCTGTATCTCAGTTATCAGCCACTATTTCTCTATATTTTTCCATGTTAACAGCAGATTAAGATATGAGTTATGAGAATTTGTTTTCCCTGCTTGTAGAATGAATTATGTCTAGTTGCCATATTTCATATTTTCACATGAAATTGAATGATTTGTTTAAACTAAACAACAGCTAGAGCTAAAAATTAGCTTTTCTAAACACACATGGACATGGTTTTCTTTCTGAAATAAAACCAAATGATCTAAAAAGTGAATAAATGATTCAGCACACAAAGTACTTTGGGTCCCACACCTTAATCGCGGTATGAGGCTCTTTCTCATTTCCCTCACTTTAGGAGATAGCCGTGCATGCCCAGGGTTCCAGGGTCACCGTAATTAAATGATCTTGATTTAAGGCAACACATTACATGCTGGGGACCGGAAAATGTTTGCCGGTGTTATCATCATGTAAGGGTCATCACCTCCTCTCTGGGGATGCTGTGAATGGTGTAGGAGTTAATGATTTCCCAGGGGAGCCTATCAATCCATGCAGTATTCAAATGTCACTTCAATTTAATCATTCAATTAAAGAGCTGGTGATTGCAAGGTATATGATTAGAGTCCCAGCAATGTGTTTCCTGTGCAGATCATTTTTAGTTTGGATTTTTTTTTTTCATAACTGTCCCTGCCTTGGGAAACAGTATAATGTTTGTCACCTTCACACTCAATTTGGATTTTTTTATACAGTATTATTATTCAAGATATTCCTGAAACCTGACTGAAATCTAAATTTCTGTGTAGACGTCATGTGGTCTGGAATCATGTCTTAAAGGCACAGTAACTTAGCTTAACTTGGCTTCTGTTCATGTGTCCACTGCCTGTCCTGAATGACAAGCTAACAGGGTTGTTTTTGTTGTGATGTCACTTCCAGGCGGTTGCTTTCTAAAAGACAGCAAACAGCCATACCTTTCTCCACAATTTGTCCATCTGGGGGTATCAAATCCCAAATCCTTTCACGCATCTCCTCTCAGACAGTTTGGAGTCATGATTTTCCATTATACATGGCTTGTTGTCTCTGTTTTTTGTTAAGATGGAAAACAGTTGTCTAGTTCACTGACAACTTTATTGTTGGTGATACAGAGATAAGGAATTTATACTTATGCCTGTCGGGAATTTGGACCAATCATCGCATACATTTAACTCTCAATATATACGACTGTTATATAGCACTCTGAATATTCTTACACCCACATAGATGTCTAAAGTTGTTGTGCGTTATTTGATATCTCCTCTGGATTGTGTGGGAGTTACAAGTTCAAACCGGCTCGACACCTATCTGACTGAGTTTCGTTACACCTGTTAAAGCGGAAAAGCTTGACCCCTTTCTTTTGAGGAAGTGTGTGCTCTATTCGTCCTTTCCAGTACGCTGCTTTCTGCTGCAGCAGCGGTGGGGGCGAAATGTTAAATAGAGTGCCAGCAGCGGGTGTTACTTGGAAAGTTTATCAGCTGCTGATCAAACGGTGGCAGTGTGTCAGAATGCTCCTCAGAGGGAAGACAAAGCCATGCTTTCATCAGTAGTTTTTTATGACTTTGATAAGTGTCCCGCCCTAACCCCACCCCCAACTTCTCCTCTCTCCTCCCCGCCCTTCCCCCTTTCTGCCAACATATGAATACACTTAGAATATAAATACAGATGGGAGACATTAAACAGAGAGCTGTTTGATTATTTAATCACACAGCTGAGCATTTAACAAAATGACACAGAGACACAGCCGCGCTCTACCGCCGATAGCCTGATTACACTGAGGAGGGATGGGGGGCGGTGATCAACTACATGAAGGTGCGGAAGAGATAGGACAAGTATTACAAAGAGAGAATGAAATGGGTTTAAATGAAGAAATTGAACTGCAAGAGCAAGCACATCAGATAGGGCATACAGAGGCATAGAATTACAGAGAAAGGCTGCAATAAGATTAAATGAAAGAGAAAATGGGCAGCAAGACACAAAACAAGGAGTATGAATAGGAGGGTGGGGGGGTGGGAGGCGAGACGAATATGAGTAGATAAGAAGAAATGTGTTTAATAACGGCAGAATCAGACAGTTTCTAAACCCTTGACGAGAATACAGATTAAACCTCTTTTTAAAGTAAAAGGAAAGGAGAGTTTCGTAAAATGATCAAACATTTTAAGGCGCTATGTGAACACGCGATCGAGGCTGTTGAATGAAGAGGTAAAAGTTTAAGGATGTTTTCACAAGTGTCTTGTTAAGTTCAGCTGAATGAACCTTGGTTTGCTTTGCCCCTTGGTGCACTTACTGCATTCGAGGTTCTCTGTATTTTTGGTCTCTGCCTGAGTGCCTTAAGTCCAATTCCAAACAAACTCTGGGCCACTCTGTTTGTGGTGAAAAAATGTGATCCGACCTCCATCAGACCCTACCACCAGGTGTATTCTGCTAGTTTGAACTAAACAGCTCTTCTAGCCAGGAGTGCTTTGCATTCTGGGATGCATGCTGCAAACCAATGGAAATGTATGTCAGTAGCTGTGTTTCCATCCAGCAGAAGCAAATTTGAAGGTCATTTTAATAATGCAAATTAGGGACATTTTCATCAATTGGTTTATGGAGAATAAAAAAAGCTGCATAAAGGTACTTTGGTCAGAAGATGGCAGTGTAATGTTTGCTTTAGGCTTATTCATGAGTAAATAGTAGAAGTTGAAGCTGTGTGAGATAGAAAAAACAACAACATCAAACAGGTAGCTGATTGGATAACTGGCTTATTGAGACTGGCCATAAGAGAAAAAAAATTAGTTCTTGAAGTTTACAGAAAGCGGAAAATTCTTCTCGGTGTTCTGGCAGAGCAAAAACATCTGACCAGTCATGTGAGTTAAATGGTAGCTATCTATCTCCTGTTTAGCTCATTAGCTACTTTCAAAAAGTGCTTAAGTGAAAGTTAAAACCTTTATGTACATTTTTTCAAAGGTTTTATTCAATGTTGATGTTTCCATCAAACTCATGCAAATCATCAAAATGATCATAGAAATGTTTGTGTCCTGTATTTTACTCCCACCTAAACACATCGGACCAACAAGTTGAGAGAAAATTCTCATTTGGTTTGTAGTGATGTGGTTTTATTCACTGGGCTTTTTTTATTCTGTGATCAGAAGACAACCCAACAGAAATAAAACCCTCCAAGTTAAAACTCATCAGCTGATTCAGACCAGACCAAATGGACTAAAGCTGTGAAAATACCTTAAGAGGCAGCATCTCTATAATTATGTGTGACAGCGCAAGTGATTTGCAGGAGTTTCAGCGGCCCGTGGATCGATCTGTGCTTTTCTAATTTGCAGATACTCTCAGATGATTATTGATAGAGCCGCATTAAAACGATAAATGGCTTCACAGAAAAAGAAATCTGATCTTGCATCAACAACTGAATCAGCTTAAAGAAACACAAAACTGCACAATATGGGCCTACAATAACCTAGAGGAACAAAAATAATGGTAAAATATCATCTAAAACTTTCTTGAAACCCTGAATTAAATGAGTCAGAACAATCAGAATTAAAGGGGAAAAAGGTGGAAAAAGACTCTGTGTTCTGCATAAAATATTCAGTCATTTCAACAAAGAGGATGAGTTCCTACTGAGGCAATCACATTTAAGACACGTGTTGAATTTGATAAAACGCCTATCAAGATCCCTTAATTGGTCGGAGCTGCAGACCATCAACCAGAAAATGTGAATGGTCAAACAAAAGGAGAAATGGATTGAGAGCCACTCAGAGAGAATGGAAGAAGAGAGTTTATTTTTAGCTCTCCTCAAAATTGTGGTTCACAGCAAATAAAGATAGAAGAGTTGTCCTCTAAATATGTGCAATGATTTAGCTTCTCTGAGGCGTTAAGGGAGGCTGTTGGGGAAACGACAGCGAAAGCTTAGTCACCTCAAGTTTTCAGCCCCTGACCTTGGAACTGCCAGAGGTCCCTGTTGTAAGGACATGCAAAGAATGAGAAAATAGATAACCGCAAAGATGGCAAGTAGATGGGTCACTGCCAGAGGCGGGGTGATATTTCTGGCATGCAGGGCAGCTCTGTGTGGCCTGCTAGGTACAGGTCATTCTGAGAAAACCACTATCGCAGATCTTCGCTACAAAGCTGCGACATTAGGCACAATGACACATTGCAACATTATGTAACATGTCTCTCGTTATGGGAAGGAGAAAAGGTCACAGTCCCTTGATGAGGCGATTGTCGTTATTTGATTAGCATTAGGGCTGTATGAGTTTTACTTCCACCTCCAAGATCAGATGTGGGTTAGGGTTAGAGATAGGGTCAGATAAGCCAAAGTAAGAGCACTGTTACTTTAGAATAATGTGAGTCAAGTCAAAGTAAAAAGGATTCCTCCAAATAATTACTTTCCGAAGAGAAAGTACATAATCTTTTGAAAAAAAACTACTTAAGTACTGAATAATCAGTGAGTAACTTCTCAGTTTTTAAGCCAAAGCATCAAATAGGAAAAAAATATTACATAGGAATGGGCAAATTAATTACCCAACAAAATCTTATTTTCTCTCTTTTATCTTAATTTATGACTATAAGTGAGACTAATAGTCATAAATTTAGAAGACTGATGCTCCAATGCGAGATTTCTTTCTTCCTCTGGCTCAATTCAATCCATATTTCCGCCCACGATATGACCCAGAGTCTACAAGAACCACAAATTGTTCACACTTTATGGCCCAAAAGTCACCAGTGAAGCAGAAAACACCGTCTCCCAAGTTCCAGGTCAGTGCCCACTTACTGACCACAAAACATTACAATCTTCATTTAAAGTGCATAAGGAATGTCCCTGTACGTGATGCACGTAAAAGACTTGGAAAAAGAGAAAAAGCAGGGAGCAAGAAATGAGGAGACAAGATGGCAATTTGAGGCTTTTAAGGGCCTGAGTCCATAGTGCAAGTCGCCGTTGAGCCCTTTCGCTGGAGGTCAGGTCCGAGGGGCATCCACTTAATCAGTAATCAAGATACAAAGCACAGGTTGGGGCACACAGAGTTGAAAGCACTTGTCAAATTATCCAGAGAGTATTGATCCAGTATTGATCCTCCCACACTCAGCCCAGATGGGAGCGTGGGCGTGGGCGCTGTCCCTGCTGCTGAATGGCATTAGAACATCTTGTCCAGGCTGTAGCTCACAGCACACTGTCTCATCTTTTTCCTCAGCAGTGAGAAGCGGCCCAAAAGGGAAGAGACGGATGACAGGTGATGATGAGGCAGATAGTCTGAAAGAGGAGGAAAGGAGAGAAAATATGTCGCACATGAAGAGCCATCCCTGAACAGAGGAAAAGACCTGCAGCAGCACTTATCAGCTTCCTACAGTGCCATCACAATGTCCCTTCAGAGGCAGCTTCACACCTATTCACACTAAAGTTCATCTGACAAGGAGGACTTTCTTGACTGTGCCTATCTCAGGACAGAGAAGTGAAGCCAGTTTGATAGAGCCTTAAAACGGCATTGTTTCTAATGGCCAGAGGGGGACTCCACTGGTTGCATAAAGACATCCAGTTTTATGTAGTCCAGCAGAACTCCAGCCTAAACCAATGAGCAGACTGTTTGTCAGTTCCACCCACAAAGACATAAATGACCCATGTATTTCTCAGCTCATAGTACAGAGCAGAGTGTTCCTAAAATAGACTACATGTCATACAAACACGATTGTATTGCTATTGTAAAATAAGGCTGCCTGTTTCTGTGGATTTTGGCTATAAATCCCACTAACCTAGGTTTAATGAATACAAGCTTCTTGTTAGAGATTATAAAAGGCAGTTCAAAAGTAAATAAATGCATGAGAATCCTGGGAGTTAAGTTATTACAAGGGTGACATGATTACCGTTAGTTACTTATAAAATGTAAGATGTTATGTAAAAAAAAAACAAAAACATTTTTACTCTCCATTACCTCAGGAGATATCTTTTATATAAGTTTATAGTTCCAATTTCTAATGCCAAGTCTCCTCAGGACAGCGTGATATTCAGTGGCTCATGTCGCCATTAGCCAATAGCATCTTCAAGCTCATCATCATGCAGTGGTAAATGCTTCTCTAAAAGATGCATTCATATGAACTCCTGTTAAACATCCCCTACTATTTTTTTTCTGTAGCACATCACACCTCAACTCTCATATTTTTCATTTTGCCTCAATTTGACAGCAGAGACCAACTGAGAACACCGGTAGAGAAAAAGGGGGACAATGGAGGACAAAGGTCTCCTTGTCTGGACCTGAACCACAGACACTGCAGGATAATGACATGCTTCTCAGATGCTGGAACACCAGGACATCACTATTTTTACCCACACATGGTACAAGGCGGACTTTTTCACTTTAGCCTCAGGGCCGTAAAGTTGCTTAATCCCAAAGCAAACGATTCAGGAACATGTGAACGGCGCAGCTTGTTGTTTGGCAGACACACAGTGTCAAAGGGTGCAGGAACAGTTTGGAAAATAAAATGTCCTGTGTGCCATATAGTATAAAACATCTTCTTGTTCATAGGTCATTATCATTCTGCCTGAGTCAAGGCTTAGGTCTACAAGAGACAAGTTACAAATCAAGTCTGACATGAAAAGTTTCCATCTCTGGCATTAGGCAGTACAGCTGTATTGGGCTGGATGAGAACGCATTGATCAAGGTCTTACCCTTAAGTAACATTGACAACCTTTAGTTCCTGTTGCTACTGCGGCGTATTGAGTGAAGACTTATGCGCGCATCCTAACCTATGCAGTATTGTGCAGACAGCATTAATAGTAAATTGGAGGCAGTCACAGTAGTGGGAGGACAGTCTATAGATTTCTATAGCGGGACCAGATGGTGAGGATGTGATGGGCTTTCGAGTCGCAGGCTGCATTTCTTTATGCCCTCTTGTTAACCTTGCCATCATGCAGCTTTTCTATAGAAGGCAGCTGACAAGAACAAGCAGTCACCCACTCAGCAGTGCAGAGCAGTATTGGTTGAAGTAACATCAGACTGTGATGTGAAAAGCCTGATCACAGCAGCTGAAGACTTTATCTAGATGGGTCATCATGTTTATGTCAGGGACCTTCTATAGCAAATGATTAAACAGTTAGAGTTTAAGAGAAAACGCTTTCCTGTTTGTTTAAAGAGCTATAATAACATACATGCATGTGCAACCTTTTTAAATCACCAGTACCACCTGTATAAATTTGATTGGACATTTCTAGTTAGCTGGTTGTCAAGCAGCTGAAGAATGAGCCGGCGATGGTGAAGCATGACCGAAACAGCTGATGCCAATCAGCTAATGCAAGTACGACTTCAGAGCTCCGCCTAAACTAATGCTACGCTCCATTTATTTTCACTGTAAAAGAATTGCCCCGCTTGCTGTTTTAATATATAATTGAGAAACTAATGTCTCACTTAGGCAAGTGGTTGTTAGGTCACTGCATCCAAGTTTGATTATGTTGATTAATGGTAACATTTGCAGAAAATCGTGCTTAGGAAAAAGCTCAGCCGCTTCACAGAAAATGATTATTAGTTGAATTAGTTTCGGTAAAACTTCCCACTCCTCATCAGATCTTCATCTTCCATAATCCAGCACAAATGTTTATTTCTGGGCTGTGTTGTTTTGTAATGCTTTCTTGCATTCCCTTCACATAGATTGTATCTGCGTGCTTCTTAACTTTGTTCCCTGCATCATGGGGACCCATTTTACCAATGTTAAATGTAAAATTTAAATATGAAAATGTGGCCCTCCTGCAGTGATAATAGCTCTGAATAATTCCGGCATTATGGAAATAAACAGAGCCAATTAT
Organism: Hypoplectrus providencianus; assembly: GCA_028566105.1. Lineage (NCBI taxonomy): Eukaryota > Metazoa > Chordata > Actinopteri > Perciformes > Serranidae > Hypoplectrus > Hypoplectrus providencianus. The sequence goes on from JAOWBC010000711.1 coordinate 8,377,787, forward strand.
GCCTTTGATCAAGCACCAGAATTACACATTTTGTATTGTATTGTGTATACAGAATAAGTCCCTGGGTTATTAATATTGACATTTATTTTTTTAATATAAACCAGAAATAATGACCTCCTCTTTCTGGTTAGCATCTGGCCCAGTAAAGACCACTAAAATGAGATGTCCATAAAAGTCAGTTACAGTCTGATTTAATGCTCTTTTGGATGGTTGCCTTGGCAATAGGTAGTGACAAGGTCTGCACTAAAAGTCCCCATTGGGGCAGTATGAAGGGTGTGTCTAAAATGTGCACACAAGACTATCACCACGCCATCTGTAGTCACTCCACAGGAACATAACCAGCACCATTTATTGCACATATGATTACTGGTTGGCATACTTTTTTTCCTCCCTTTACAAGCCATCTGCTCAGGAGAGGTGAGAAGGGATTTGTGAAATGAAATACTGTAGCATATTGATTCTCTGTTTTAACACATAAACAACCATTCTTAGCACTTGGCTGTTTTTTTTTGTAATTGTGTGAGGTGAATCTGTTAATTCAAGGCCTGTTATTAGTCTGATCCTCAAACACAGCATAATGAGCAGTGATGTATCTATTCATCAGGCAGGGGGATCTACACAGCTGCAGTCTGCTCTCCTGTCTGTGAACCGTAAACAGGCTGTCAATATAATCAATTTGTAAAAGAAAATATGTTTTAA
>JAOWBC010000711.1:8388956-8414340 GCA_028566105.1 Hypoplectrus providencianus
TCACCCTGTCTTTCTACCTAATAGGTAGAAAGACAGGGTGATGCAGAAGTAATAGGAGAGTAAAGTTAAGCAAAAATTTCAATTTGGCCAAAAAATGACTTAGGCAATTATGCTATGAGGCTAATGATCTGCAAATGCAGTTTTCAGGATATGGAACAAAATGTATTTTGTACCTTGTTAATCATGACTTAAAAGTCTGACAATGGTACAGCTATCAGTTTTGCTGGGCAAAAAGTTTAAATTGAAATTGGAGCATGGAAAAATTGTGAAAAAACAACATTTTGCAGCATTGGAGAAGTACATGAATACACTTTGCTAGGTTAGTTATACAGAAACAAATGCCACAGTGTACAGTATTTCCCCTGTATTGTTTTGAGTGTCAGTCTGAAGCTCCTACAGCATGAGTGTGTCAGACAGGTTAAACTATATCCCTGCATGTCCAGCCCTGCTGCGCTATGCGACCAATAGGAGTCACTACTGGTGAGACCTGATCCCTCACTGACCTCCCCCTACAGAACATGCTGGAGCAACCAGCAAAGTCGGCTGTTTGTCATTTTCTTTCCTTTTTTTCCCCCCTTTGTTGTGTCCTTGGTCTCAGCGAGGAACAGGCGATATAAAACGACCTGACTTGACTCAGTCATTCTACATGAGGTCCACGTTTTCTTCATGCTGGTTAATGCTGTTTGTGAGTCCAGGCCGCATTGTTCTTCACATCTTGTTTGCTTCACTGAATATGTCTGCAAGATAGCCAAATTAAGCAAGCCACTCCTAATCCATCAAGACATCTGCTTGATCAGGCGGCTTGTCACACAGAATGAAAGCTCCTTCCTCAGACAAAATGATCATGTCAGCATTAGATGAAGGGACAACTTCACCTCTGTGTGCAGGGGCACTCAGCAATGGTCGCTGCCCGATTGACTAAGACAGGGGACAGCGTAGGACTGGATCGTCTGGAACTGATGGAGGCATTCACAGCGACAAATATGATGTGTATTTATTTATGTAATTTTAATATCACCTGTTATCAGATTGATCAGATGGGCCGGTGTTTTATCTCCCAGTGCTTAAGTGGTTGAATCAGTTTGAGCCAGACCTGTGCACACTGTGCAGGGCTTATCTTTCAGAGCATGAGTCATAGAGTTCCCGCTTCCAGGTCAGGATTTTTGGAGATGCTGTGGAGATTTTTCTCACAGACTGATGTGTACTTTCCACCCAAGGCTGTACTTTTAGAAACATATGGTTCCGTGCAAATCAGCGGGTATTTTTAGTCACTGCATCTGCATATTTGAACAAAGTTCGACTGAATTGCATAATGTTTATACTGTTATCCTGCAGATGCATGGAAGTGACTGTATTATTGCTTTGTAATGATGCAGTCTAGAGCTGCAGCAAAAAGTTGAAGGTCAAAAACTTTTCATCAAATTAAATCATATCTTTAGGTTTTGGACTGACAAAAACAAGGCAACCCTAGTCTTGGTTCAATAAGATATTGATAAAATCATTAGTATCTATAAATTATTTAAATTTGAACAAAATGCTATTTTAGGTGCATTTATAGTTTTTGTTCTGTGTTTGTCATTAAAGGTTAAAAGCAAACATGTGTTGTGTGTTTGGAAAAATTACTTTTAAGACAAATCAGTTATTTTAATAAGTTATGCTCCTGAAAATGTAACTAATTGTGTTACATAGTTACCCTGTATTGAAAGTAATGACTTAAGTTACTTATTTAAATGCTTTTTAAACGTGACATTTGCTGTGTTTTTAAGAAATACCCACACTTATCAAAAGAAAATATGGGAAGCATAAATTGGGACATGGAATGAGGGTAGCAAACAAGTTGTGAGAGACTACAAAATGAACAAAAATGGCCTTAACGTAGTCACAACTAAATGATAGCTCCTATTAAAGTAATCTGAGTACTTCAACATGTCGCTTTGTAAGGCGTTTCCCCAACACTGTTAAGGAGTAACCAAAGAAAGTCAAGTTATTAGTAACTGGCTTATTTCAAGTCACTGCAAGTTTTTATTGGATTTTTTCAATATATGAATATGGATAATAATATTAAACGCATCTAAATGCTTATTTAGGTTTAAAATTGTATTAGCATATTGGATTGATCTTTATGGGATTCGAATCCCCAAGAAATAGGATGAGCTCCCACAGACTGCACAATTAAAAGTTGAATTTCTTGAACTTGTAGAAACATTCCCCAGTATGTTGAAGGCGGTAAATACATCAGAGAATCTGTTCCTGTAACATCACATTTAGGAAAGGATAGAAGACACGCTCATAGTGAAGAGGTGCTTCATTTACACTTATAATCCACGTTGAGCTTTTAACATTATCCCATTTATTTAATGAAAGAGCAGTCAAATCAGATGAATTTGCCAACCATCACTATGATAAATAGTACTGCTGCCTTTAAAGTCTCACAACTTGTGCTTCTAAAATCTGTCAGAGGAAGAATTTTTCCATTGCCAAGCTAGTTTTGTGCGTTGCTTGAAAGACTAACCTATGTGGATGTATTCGCAGGCACCTTTTATGCAATCAGATTTAATCTATTTATTTTTTAGCTGAACTTTGATGAGAGGAGTATTTTTGCAAATGCACCACCAATTGGAATGACAGCTAACTGTGAAAGCAGAGCAGCAGGCGTAGGGAGGGTGCAGTCGAACTTTGTCTGGGCACAAATAAACAAACCCAGTGTAAATTGACCTGTACGTTGGATAGTCTGGATGAGTTTAGAGTGCTTTGTGGCTAGCTGTTTTCAGGGTCTGATGGCTCCCAGAGCGAGGAGCTAGGGTCAGTCTGCCTTTCATAACAGGCTCCTCTCATCCTCTCTAAAAGCAGTGCTCTCCCACCGTGACGTACTGACAGTTTGGTAATGGAACGGAGAGTTCAGAGCAGCTTCTCTTGAGAGGAATCTAATATTCTCGTTTCGGACGTGCAGGGTTTGAAGTTTGTAGATACAGCGGACCAAATGTGATGCCAATAGCAGATCACGTCCCTTTTTTAAATACTCACTTCAGATCTTATTGTCAGTTAGAGATCAGAACGTTTTCAGTGTGTGATGATGGAACATTTCACTAGGAATGACAGTGAACCATACAATAACTATGTTTGAAGTAGGAACGATTGTATTATAACGTAGCAGATCCAGCAAAGTAAGTTGTGCTTGACAAAAAATGTCTAAAATTAGAGACTGCAGATGGAAGACATACCTGCTGACTTCACATGATGTTCAGACAGTGTTAATTAACTGCAAAGGAGTGCTATTATTGAGCATGTGAGACAGATGTTAGCAACATTTATCAGTACTCTGCCCCTGTGCCAGGATCGAAACTTTAACTATATTAACTATGAAATCACACGAAACGCTGTGTCAGAAATTTACATATGAATGACTTCAATGGATTATTTTGGTGCTCGAGATTAATAGAGGTCAAAAATTCCAACCAGTTGGATTCAGGGACCAAGAGACCGATATGAGACGACATCAGAAGATCATTAACACAACCTGTTACATTTGTGTTAACTCACAACAAAGCAACAACAATAAAATTTTATGGTTAAATGTGAAACAATCCATTCTTTTGTTCACTATAAAGTGCCACATTATGTTAAAGTGCAATTGTTTCCTGTGTAAAGAGGAAATATAAAATATATCATTTTCTTTTCACATGGGACATGATCCCCATTGGTCTGATTAAAAATCCACCATTTGTTCCCTTGAAGAAGTTTGGTAGCTCCAGCAGCCGCTGGAGTTTCTTGTGTAGATAAGAAGTAAAAACACGCTTTTGGTTGCGGCTTCATGCGAAAGTCTTTACGTTGAGGTATAGAGAGCTGCATATTCCTCTGTGTTATTATTCGTTTCACTGGAACATGCAAACATGGCTTGTTTCATTTGAGAAAAATTGTCCATAATGTTTAAAGTGCATAAAAATCCTTGAAAAAGTCAACGTACCTACTTTGCACAGCTCCCAGGTAGACAGCATTGGTGCTTCCACTACGACGAAAACAAAACATTAATTCTACAGTATCAGATTGCATTCGTCAATAAGTTGCTAAGTGATTATATTCCATCTCTACAAAGGGGTATTCAGTGCAACAAAATGGCACAAATTATGTGCATTTACTTTGTTGCTATGCAGTTTTAATGATGGATAAAGTAAAATAAGTATAATGGTGTGTAGGGGAAAATGAGGTTCAGCATATTAAAACACTTGACTGGAGCACTGGTCATGATGGCAGGGGAGAAATAAACCACCCACCTTGCCAACTCTATCCTGTGCACAAAGAACATTTTTATATTCTTATGAATTACCGCAGACCAGCCTCATGTCAAGCAAAAATAGATGTGGTAGCTCTGAAAATGCCAGATCTCTCATAGGCTTAAAGGAAGAGAGTAATCAATTCAGTTGTACTGGTTGCTTGGTAACTGAGGTCACGGTTGGACATTTTCATAGGTTATATATCTGTTCACAATGATGTCCCTGAGCAGTACACTGGCTAAGCTACTTCACCAGTTAAATCTGTCTCTCCTTGTGCACACATCAACACAAAGCTTTTCAGTATTACTATCTCCCTACAGAGAATCGGGAGCTGCAAGTGGAACAGCTACGTGAGCCGCATGGCAGGCTCGTATTTTACCTTCAGGCGCTGGCTGTCAACATCTCGACCACAGAATTACAAATGACAGAGCAGTTCCTAGAATCTCGACCATCAGTTTCTCCACACCAGAAGATGGTGGCCAAAAGATGTTTCGTGAGCTCTGTGTTCATGAGCAGTTTGGAATTCAGGGTTTGATGTTTCTCTTTACTTTCTTTCTTTCTTTTTTTTTTTTTTTTTAAAACCCCAAACAAAAGATTCTTATGGTAGCTGTCATGAATATTACATTTTAAACAGGGTTACCTCTTTATTTCATTCATCTGTACAGCCTGATGCAATCCATCTCGCGCTGTCACATGGGACACTGATATGTGATGACAGTTCATGCCAACAGCGACCTCTTGGGATGCAGAAAGAACCTCAAACACTTTTTCTAGCCTTTGTTGTTTTTGTGATCCCTTTACATGCACTTCATATATGAGTACTGTGTATTTAAAAAATAGTGTTAATAATGATTTCCTTTGGGAATGGTGCTATACATATTTCTCTGTGTATCATGTAAATTGGTGATGGCCTCTTGGTGTGCATATCCTCGTAAACTAAATGTAGTCCATTTGTTGTTGTCAGGTTGTAAAGGGAGAAAATGATAAGTAGTTAAATGTTAAAGGCAGGCCTGTCTCATTAACTGTTTGTAGGTATACCAACGATGAGTAAGGCATAATTATACATCTATAGCCCACATAATTGTGAGTCAGGCTTTTATTGAGGCATATTGACAGTCTGTAGTTAGGTGATGACCCCTAGTGGCCGCAGTAATTATGACGGTAGCAACGGAGGAAGTTACCTTGCTTGGAAGCTTGATTATTGTTAGATGACAAGCGTCACAGAATTGCAAATCCATCTTCTCAGGCGTTTGTGTGGAAACAGAGTTTGACTCACCATTCAGCGTCCTGTTGGAGCTCCAGGCAGCTACATCAGCATGTGACGACATAGAGGAGTGGATGTTTGTTATATAATAACCAGGAAAAGGCAGCGTTGTTGTTTAAATGGGGATGGGGGACTGGCAATTTTAATTGGTCAAAATTATTTGCTACACAGAATTTTGCATTTTTCTTTTTAATGTATGTATTTACTGTATGACTGATAATAATCATTTATATGTCATTTATTCCAAATGACTTATGAAGACATCAGTACCTCAAAGGGCCCCTTTAAAAATTGCCATTTCAGTTTTTCCTTGCTAAAATATAGTACAACTTTGGACTTACTTTGGCTAATTTGACAGATATCAAGACGTGGTACCAATGGCTTTTTGGTCTTCTAATTTCATACGGTACTTAATATCTTCACTGTCACATTAATAGAGGCAGTGCCCCACTGTCAGGGATTCGAAATACTGATGGGTTTTAAGTTATGCTTTAAGTTTACCTCTAAATGGAAATACATCACATTCTACATCATCATATTACTGCTTCAGTTTGTTCCATAAAGATGTAATACATTTTCTACAATTCCTAATGGTTTTTTTTTTTACAGCAGAGTAATTCTAACTAAAGCAATTAAAGTAATATTTAGCTACAATCTCTTTCTCATGAAACTTTTGATTAACAGTTATAGAAGAGCTCACATCTTCAGAGTCAAAATATGGATAGGGAATCAGAGATGGTATCAAGTATACTGCAGGAGTTCTAACTCATATCTCTGAAAATTGTGTATTCTCAATTCTCATTCCCAGACACAGACTCTGGAGCCAGACCTGCAGCAAACTGTTGCAGGAGTTGTGCAATTATAACCAGTGAGATGGGAAATAAAAGGTGAAATGTCGAATGAATGAAAAAACAGTGGACAGGCGTAGGCAGCTGAGACGTGCGGTTCTGCAGAAAAAGTTGGAGGTAGGAAGGCTGGCTTAGGATTTCTGCATGCAGATAAAAAGCAAAACAAACGTATAATATACCACATTTATAAACACAATGTTATACAGACGTCAAACAAAGGTCAGGCTGTGCTTGTGTAGGTAGTTAGTGCAGCAAACACAGGACCTATAAGCCAATCACCACAATGAGTTCAAGGTTGTGTGAGTAAACTCGCAGACCTTTGGGACGTGCTACTATATCAAATAAGGAGAAAGACATTCCTTGTCCTTCTGGGCTGTCACAGCATCTGATAAGATCCACTGATCAAATGCTTTAGATTAGAGATGATTGAGGTTGGGATCAGAGTCATGGGTAGGGTTAAGGCCGGAGTATGCTGGAAAAACAACGTGGGACGTATGAGGTGTTGTCTTACCAAGGTAAAAGTGTTTACAGCCACATAAGGAATCTGCCACCATGCCTCCTTTCTCTCAGACTTTTCCAGTCACTGCATGATTGATGCATTATTATTTTTCACACATCAGAGCAAAGAGGCTTTTGTTCATTCGCTGTATTAGCTTGTCAGTTTTGTTTGCATTTAATCCCACTGCTATAATAAGTCTTGGCCATTTTAATCCTCTGTTCACCCAACCTTGCATCAAAAAAAGATCCTGGGGGGCAGCTTTTGCATGGGATGTCACTTTCCATACCAAAGGAATATAACAGAAGAATATAACTGTTAACTTTTTTGCATCATGCCTAAAATAAGTGTAAATCAGTGTTTAAAGGCAGATAAACATAAAATAATCTTTTTCGCAAGCTTTTCTCAAAATTCGAAGTGGAGGTAAGTCCGTAATTGTTGCTGTCTGACTTTCCAGCTTGGCTTTCTGCCTACTGATCAGTTATTAAAAAACAACTTGAAATACAGAAAGAACAATAACACGGTGTTGGACAACATTGTGTTTATTACCAGCTGTTATATGTTAAGAAGCACCAGAATGATGGTACCATATGTAGAGAAAAATGTCAGCAGAGTGCAAAAATCCATGTGCATCATCATCTGTTCACAAAATCACTACATTATTAAAACATGAACGGGGAAACGGGGAAATTACCATATGTGCACAGACGCAGTATGCACAACATTAAAACAGCAAATTTAATGGAAGTTTAGAGAAAAATCAATATGCAGTGGATTTTCATCAAAAGGTGGACATTTTCTCTTTTCAGTTTTGTTAATTTTAAAGTAAACTTCTCTGTGATTCATCTTTTTTTAACTTTCTTGATAAGCTGTGATTATTGTTTGCAGACTGCAGAATGCAAATGATTTTTACTCTTGTTGCTTCAATATTTATAAAAAAGGCGGCGAGGAGTACACATAGTGCCGATAACACATCTCCAAGACAATTACAGTGGCTATCTAAGCATGCATTGTTCCCTCCTTTCCTTCTGTGATATCATTATCATTTCCAATAGGGTAATGTTACACAGGAAAATGCCCTTGGAATATGCACGTTGTAATGTGCTATAATTAAAATTTGGCCAATTTACAAGGTTAATCACAGGATGAGCTTTTGTGCTGCTGAAGCAGGGTAACAGCTCTGATACTGCCTATGTTTTGCATATGGTTTAACCACAAGATGGCATTGTGAAAGCAGATGAGAGATGTCACAGTGGCTCCTGTGACCTACAGGAGGTAAGTCTAACACAACTTTGTAATTGGATGTTTGTCACTTTGGACTAGGTCGATGTAATTCCAGGTTGTGGCCCTGAGGATCAAAATATCTTTATAGATTAATAGTGTCTCATTGTGAAAAGTCATCCCCTCTTTGAAAACTCTGGAATATATTTGAAACAAAACTGACACAATTTAAATTATTGCACCTTATCAGTGAGATTCCATATCAGTGGAAATATTCCAGGACTATTAGCATGCACGGGAGATAGGAACCTCACACTCAACCCAAATCATTAACACAAACCACCACAGGCTATAGTGAGTCAGAGGATAAATCTGTTCTGAGAGAAGAAGACACACACACACATTGAGTTACTGCAAAAGTTAGATTCACTCAGATAAACTTTTAGTTTCTAAGCCATGGCATTTACTACAGAGAATTATGGGTATGTATATGTGTTAAAGGCTGGGTTTAGAAATACTGTTTGCTGTTATCTTCGTCTGATCCTGTTATAGCAAATCTGAGGAAGGTGGGACAAATACACCCATAGTCACATAGTGTCTCCCTCCTAAATCTATAATAAGATGTTTTATCAGTTTTATTCATCATCCTCATATCCAACTTCAAACAGGAATACAGAGAATTATTTAACCTGATGCTATACTCACATTTTTACCGTGTTTTGAATATAAGTAAACATAATCTTTGAGATGTAAAGCAGAGTGCAGAACTTTTACAAATAAATTCACTTTTGTTAGAGTCAAGCCATTGTCAAACAAATGAATGCTGATAAAACCAGTTTACACCAGTGTAAATACACTGTTTTTCACTGTTGTTGTGCACACTGACTGTGGCTGCCGTCCAATGCTGGTGCACAAGAGTTCACTTTATGGCGCTGGAAAGGTTCGTATTTCCAAAATATTAGGGTTGTGCCCATTCCAAAAATACCTGTTCAGTAAATCGTAAAGACATAACTTTTGTGATTGGGGGGGGATATGGTAAGCTCACCTGCAGGGTCAAGTTATAAGTGTATGTTGAGAGTGTTTGTGTAATTACACTAATAGCTAGAGGGGGAGGCAAAAGTTACGAGCTTCCTGTAAATTTGGTAACTGTTACCAACCTAGAATCTCTCCAGCTGGCAGTAGAAAATGTAACCTTGGCATTACTGACAGTCACCCTTGCCACATTTATAAGAAAATTTGAAATACAGAATGAGACAAAAATATGCCTTTAGCACTTTGTTAAAGAAAATTATTTCTCCAAATCATGCTTAAGCAAATATTAACTATTCAAAGCCAAAGTTAGTGTTGCAAAAAGTGTGTTGAGGGCATAAGGCAGAAGCATTTTTACATCACATTACTTGAAACTCACTTTAACAATTGAGTCAGCATTTGCCTGCAAAGTAGCCATTAGCAATTCTCAAAACTATGAAGCAACTGTAATAACGTGCAAGGAGCTAATCAACAAATACCCATGTGCAGCCAGTTGTTACAGCGTAAGATAGTGCCCCCTGCTTGTAGTCATTTCTTTCGTAATTGTATTCTAAAACGGTTGTCTTTTTACAGACAACGGCCATTTCAAAACATTTCTGAAAGCCGCAGATGGATGGTGAGTATGGATGCCTTGTACAGCTGCAGAAGCAACGTGTTGCACATAAATGTGCCAAGGCAGAAACACCAGGAGGATTTCTCCCCCTCTATGAAAAGCATGCTCCAATCTATAGACAATAGAGCGGAACTGTGAAAGCGGTTTCTGCTGTGAGCTTATTGATACTCTGACTACTTCTGTCAGTAGTTCTCTTTTGCATCTTACTGGAACACCACCTACAGTTTGTTCCTGCCATCATCTTCTTTGGCTGTCTTCTTCCTCGGCTGGAAATGTTGTGACAAATGTCTGGATAACGTTGCCAGGAGCTAATTGCATCATGTCTTCAAAGGCATGAATCCACCGAAATTGTGTTTAAAAAAAAAAAACATCCCAAATGTTCAGTTTGCCACAGTGATCCCTGCAACTGCTCCAGTCTGAAGACACATTAAACAATAATCATTAAATATGAAGCTTTAACATTGTATCAGGAACCTTAGAAATCTACTGCCGGCTGTCGTCAGGATAGTGCAGGTTTCATGTCCAGAGCCCGGGTTTTACACCATGCTGGTGATTTGAGGCTGCTGAAGGTAGTCAGTTGAGAAACTTTACTATGTCTCTGTGCCATGCTCTCCATCATCTCAGAAACATCAGTGAAACACTTGTAAACTTCTTTGTGCCTCGGGGCCCCGCCGGCCCTCTGCACCTTCTGCACCACAGCATGAGTCCTTTAAAATTCTTCCGCAGTACCGGTTTGCAGAGGAAACTCCCTGAGCAAAGTTCCCTTCCTCGCAGTGACTTCTACTCCACCTTTTCACTGTGTCGTCCGTCTGAAAGCATATGTACCTGTAAACTGTCGTACGTTGAAGCTCATACAGTCATTTTGATGTAATAGTGTACTCATTGGGAATCAATATTGGTTCTTAGAAGCTTTTCACAGAGGAGACTGGTTTTCCCTCAAAATTCAGCCTTTGTACAGGCAGCGAAATACAACCCATAGTTACGTTTTTATGTTACTCTCTGCTGCCCTCTAGTGGAGGTCGTGATTGGGAGTATAAGTTGTACTTGGGGGTGGGATTGGTTGAACCGACGTTGGACTTCCGCCCAGAAGAGCAGGGTTCATATCCTATATGTAATTAAAACTAAACAATGTGATCTTAAACGGCACTTAACTTCCATGCCTCATGTTTTGCGCATCACATTATTACATAACAATATCAATTCTGGTAATCATATCCCCCCTATGAACGGCTTCACTTCCAGCCTTTGCTTTGATTTTACTGTTTAAACTGTCTTTTATCATGCCTTACTAGGAAATATTATAAAAAATAACTACATCAACCGCTTTGTACCCTTATTTCAAATATACGGTTGCCTTTTAGTGTTTTTCTTCATAACAGCAAACCTTTCGTTTATGTGGTAGTCACATTTAATTACTTTTTAAACTGTCCTTCAAAGGTTTTTTTTGTATGTTTTTTTTTTTTTCTATACAATGACCTGTGTGCTCTTCTACGTACTGAAAGCGACAATGTGCTCACATGGGTAGTACTGGCAAACTACCTATTCTGTAATTCATTCATGTCTCATGGTTTACCTTGAATAACCAATCCTTCATATAGGAAGGAATATCAGCTGCTTTGTTAATACATTTATTGCCAATTATTTACTTATGAAAACCTTTCATAACTAAAGAATGACATAGATGCCTTGATCACATACTTTTTAAAAATGTTTATCCACTTTATTGCTCCACATTGTGGATGTTCGGTTACCACTGGATACCAATAGCCTGTTTCATACAAAGCATACAAAAGCGAAGATGTTTACCCTCCAGAACAAGGTGCACTTGGACTGTAGTGTCAGATAAACATGTCATTTCTGTTGTGGCCTTTATAAAACAGCTGATGTGGAGCTGTATATTGCATTTTCAAAGGTTAGCTGATGCGTTGGAGTGCATAGTCCACAATCAAAATGACTTCCACCACTCCCTTTCACTCGATTGTATATGTGAGAGAACATGTATGGGGACAATCATATATAATTACTTCCTTTATATATCTGTACAAAATCTCAACTTTTGTGTTCTTTCTATGAAGACTATTGGTAACCATTGGTAACCATACATCCACACTACATTAAGACACTGATTTCTTTTATTCATCCATTTATCTTATCTTACGTGAATACATAGCAACCGCTGTTTTTCACTTAGCAACTGTTTTTCTTTCAAATATGAAGAAAAAAGTAGAAAGTTCAGCCTCTCTGTTGAGTGACTACGCTTAAACAACAAGTAAATCTCTCTACAAATGTATCACATATTGGTCAGAGTTTACTACAGAATTTGGCACATACTCTAGTGTTCACACTTGATTCCGTTAAACATGATTCAAGAAGGATGTTCTTCATGCATTCAATCAATTAAAGGTACTTAATCGTGACATTTTTGATATTGTGATATTTATCTGGAAATCAACTATCAGTGAAGTAGGTAGAAGGTCACACATGTTTTCAAATAACTGAAATTAAGTCTAGCCATTATTTCCAAGTACTGGTCAGGACAAGAAAAATAATCAAAAGACAGCCTATAGTTTTATTTTAATACCTTTTTATTTACTCATCAAATTATGTCACCCAATGTTACATATAACACCACCAACAGAGCCGGCTTATCAGAAACAATCATTTTGTTAGTTTTCGTATTTCAATAATTGTGCATGGCTAGTCAGTCTTTGGACAGCCTATTTTAAATGTCTTTTGTGTGTGTAAATGCGTAATGTCTGCTCTGTTCAGAATGTCTACACTGTCTGTTTTAAAAATCTCTGCACATCCCAATTCATATCCTTTTTTTTTATGTAATATGGCAAATAGATTTGAACTTGATATTAAAGTCTGCTGTCACAGTTGTTCCGCCAAACCATTTCTCCCAGGCATATTATTAAAAATATTTACTGTAGGTGCTTGGCCCTGGTGCTTATTTGTTGAAATAAATCCCAGAGTGCTCTAAATACTGTCATTGCTGCTGAGCTGTGGAGGTATATCACAACACTAACTATGTGGGCCACAAAGCCTATTGTCACCAATGAGGGATATTGGGTGTGTGCGCTGTTTTGTATCCATAAAACGGTGTGTGGCGGAAGAGGGCATTTGTGTGTTTGCAGCCGGGCACAGCATGGCAATATTCCGTTAATGGGAGCGGCTGTTACTGTGGGAGTCCACCGCAGAATGTTAAAATTATCAGAGCTGCTGAAGGTGCCAGAGGAGCCAAACCCACTGATTTTGTAGTTTTCTCTAGAGATACTAAAGTTTTTATCCCCAGGGATCATAAAGTGGGCTCATAGAGCTGTAGCTCCCAAAACAAATACTGTGGAGTGCCTTCACCCCATATTAAATAAACCGCATTATTTCACACAGAAGGTGTGGATTCCAGACATTGCCAGAGATTGGGAACGCTCTCCTGTAGGGACACACCTGTTCCCATTTTCCTGATTTTCTCTGAAGAATTTATTAAATTACTCGCTGCCTTCCAGTCAGTGTGAGACCAAGATTAAGCACAGGCCATACTTTCATGCTGTCCTTGCTGTCAATCTTAATGGCTATTGCTACAAATCTGACACCCCGAAGGCCGCGGCCAGGTTCAAACACACGAGATTTCCCCACAGCTAGACAGGCCTGCCAAACTAACCTCATCAGGTACCATCAGAGGCATATAAAAACATCTCCCAGAGGTTCGAGAGGAAGACAACATGGCACTTTTATCACATGTATTTTGGGCTTTATATATGGCAGAGAGGAAACTCTGGGGGGAATAATAATGTCTTTTTCATGTTTGACTATATAGTATCATGGCAGGGTGCTGAAAGAATAGAAAGCCGAGAAAAACAGTGGCCTACCTGTAAATACAGTAACTAGGCAGTCCAGACTATAAGAGCTCCCATTTTTGCACATCCTCCTTGAGACAGACACTCTGTTTTTCCTCTTCATACAAGATGCATTATCCACAGGTATAAACATTATGTCTTTCTCGTCTTCTGTTACACCCACTTTAAGCATTTCGCAGTGTAAACAGAGCAGAGATAGACAATTTTCCATGTTTGTCCCAGGGGGATAGTTGGAGCAGAGTAGATTCCAGATGAATAGTTGAATGATTTTAGTAACATTATTTTATGATGCTGTGGTGGGTGCAGTACGGTACCTATACACTAATAAATGGGTGATCAGAGGAGAACAAAAATGATTTAATACACATCAGGTTTTATGAGGACTATTCTCTTGACTCATACACACCTCCAAAACAGATAAACAAAGATAGATTGTGGCAGCCTTACACTTTACGTTCCAGTTCAAAGAATTGTACTAAAACACCTTGGGTAATTTATTATGGAATTGTATGATATTGTAGAGAAATTCGTAATACAAACATGTTTTTTTTTCATTATTGATTTATGGTGCTTTCTTCACTCCATTCTGCTCATTTCACCAGGCCTTGACCTCAACTGCTGATTAGGTTCAGCTTTTTTCAGCTTCAGAAGGCCAGTGAAATGAGTACCAAAGGACTGAACAGACAGAAGGACGACTGTACGTTCACGAAAGAATTGTTGATCCCATGGTTTAACAACATAATGATACCTCTTTCATTATCAGATACTTGCTCTTTCTCCCTACATAATCACACCCAACGTCAATGTAAGATATTAGTTTGCATCCAGCCATGCTACCTTGGAGAAGTGTAATATCTCAGCAGGCCTCTGTACATCTCATCATCATCTCTGCCTTTATTTATGCACTCATTACACTGTGATGCAGCGGCCCCAGCTGTTCCTCGTGCGTACCATTTAGTTCAATAAAAATTCCACATTTTAAACAATTAATACAGCACAAGCACCTGCCAAAACTGAAAGGCCGTGTCAGCAGTGTGCATATTTGTTTGCCTGATTTCTTTTGTTGGGCCTTTCCACTTCGTCTGACTTGTATATCTTCCTGTGGACTAATTTGCTGAGATGCTGTCAACTGTCTCTGTTGTTGGTTGTGAAAAATTTGCCTACCTGGGCTCTATTTGATCTGCTTTGGATAGATCTGGGCAAGACATGAACCCCAAACTAATCCTTTTGACCAAGTTAGCACCTTGTTAGTGTGTGTATGGATGATTGAATAACAAGCAAATGGTAAAGGGCAAGGGAAAAAATCACTCTTTAAGTGCAGGTATATATCTCTAAACTGATATCAGCATAAAATACTTGTCAAATGCATATTTACCAATCAAGTTTGATCAGAAGTTGGTTTCATGCAGGTAAACAGTACAGAAAAAATGTAGGTTGATTACATGGTGCTTGAATTAGTGAATGGAAGTCTTGGCTGTAGAGACAATGGATATCTAAAGACTTCACTGGAAACCCTGAAGTATTAGCCATTGCTTCTAAAGGTTAAATCAGGAAATGTTTTAGAGAGTTCAGACTCCTTCACGCTTTTGGGGATAGAGTCTTAATATCTGCTGCAGATGTTTTTTCAAACCCAGGACTGCTGTGTTCTTACATTTACATACTAAATAGTGCAGCAGTCCTTTTTTTAAGGCCTTAATAGAGGAAGCAATTTTGTATCTGAATGTGACTTAGTGGTTGTTTTACCACTTTTCATTACAACGAGAAAAGCTTATCTCCAAATGTGTCTACTCACCTGTGAGAGTTCTTCTGGAGTGACAGTAGTCCTGCTTAGTTCATTATTCTCTTCTGGATGTACACAGAATACATGCTCATATTTACCTTTTACAAATGTGTGTTGCATATAAAGTTCATTGCCTGACTTACTTACTCGGAAAATGAAATCCATTCATTTCCTGTATAAAAGTATGCCATGCAAGACAAGTATCCTCTGCAAAACAGGTCAGCTCTATAAGGAACCAGAGCACAAAGATGTCTTTGGTGTCAATGTGAGCATGAAGCGCAGGAAATGTAGATGAGGAAGCACATTAATTTTTAATGACGGAGATTTTGGTCTGATGCGACACTGGCAGATTAACCTACTATCCAAATTTGATGCAACACCCGAACTGAAGACTTTGCAGTTCTTTGCTACAGATGAAGCAATCCATTTAAGTCTAAGATAATTAAAGTGTTTTATCTTTGTGACATTTATAATGTCCATCTCCTTCTTGGTAAAGGGCAGGAGGACTGATTAGTTCCCATTAAATCTATAACTTGTAATGCTGCTGAAATCCTCAAAGATGGACGTGAAAGATTGAAGACTGAATTTAAAATTGTGTCATTCGCAAAAGGAAAAATGCTTTTCCTTGTAGATTACATTTTGATCTGGTAAATCATTGTGCATTTGCATCTGCAGAGAATAAAAATTCAAAACAGGCTTGTAAAAAAAGGAATATGAGCAATGGCTATCAGTTCGTTAAGGGACACAGTATTTTTAAGCATCCAGGCATCAAATGAAAGAAAAGCACTTTGCTGGATCCAAGGTGTGTTCGTATTGTGACTTCTAAGATTTGTAGCTAACTTGTAAGCCATTTTTTTTTAACTATGTATTATTTTTTTAAACCTCAGCTTTGTTTTAAACCTTCAGCTCCCCAGTGAGATCACTTGGTTAAGATTAAGATGACCATATTAGTCCGACATTTGGGAAATTCAACTTCTGCCTTTAACACTCCAGTGAACACACCATGCTTAGGAGCACAGGGAGTGTGGGAGTGGGGGTTAGGTGCCTTGCTCAAGTGCACCTAGGTCCATGACCTGTCAGTCCTGGGATCTGAACCAATAACCCTCTGGTTGCAAGCCTGACTGCTAACACATTAATGCATTACATGATACTGCAGGCCTGAGATCAGTTTTCTTAACCTTCTCACTTCTAGCCATCACAAGCTGGTGAGGCATCATATGAGCCATTTGACCAAACTCAGTAACTGATTTCAGATACAACAATAAGGTTGTACTTTAATGATGCCACGAGTCTTAACTGGTGCAGGTCTCCTTTCCTTGTCACACGTTACTTGTCAATGGACCTCTTCTGGATGCAACAATGACTCGATAGTAAGAACCTTTTTAATTGAATGCCAAATATGCCAAGTCACGTTACCCGTTAAAAATGTGTTTTACAGTGTTTTCTTTTTTTTTTTTTTTTTTTTTTTTTTAAATAAAGCTGTGTTGGACTCATGGATGACTAGAGTCACAAACACTCAAAGACACTCAAAGTCACAGAGAAGGAGCAGAGACACAGAACAGGCTGCTTTCCTTTTTTCCTGTTCCAACAACAAGTACAGGAGGTATATGGATCTAGGGATTTTGTCTGACACACTCAGCTGAGAGCTAATGTTAACACTATCAAACGCAGTGTAACCCCCACTTATGACTTCAGTCACCCATGGGTCTCAGCTGCAGTCACACTCAAGTTGCCCAGGCATGAACCCTGCACATGGAGTTTAATAGTGGCAAGTCAGTAAATAAAGTCCAGCAGAAATTTCACTTAAAAAAATACTTATAATGTCCTGATATTAATATTTCTGTGAATTTTGCATGCTCACTTTGCGTTGGTGTGGCTGCTGATTTTCTCCTAAAGGAAAAGACTGGTATCATAGGTGATTCCGAAATTTGAAATTACACACAGGAGTGGGAGTCAATGGTTGTCCGTCAAGTTGTTCGCCCTGTAATAGAGTGTGCCTTCTTTCCCAGTGCACGCTGGGACAGTTCCCAGTACCATTCAGTGCTGCGAAGGACAGGCCATTAAGTAAATGGAAGCAGGGAAACAAAAATTATTGTGAAAGTGGTATTGAAAATGGATGAATATTGATGCAGTGTGATCAAATACACAAGACTGTGTTCAACCAACCAGAAACATTGGAATGCTATTATTTCAGGCCGTAATGGTTGATGTTTTCAAATCAAAGATTGATGAAGGTAATGTGAAACCATCTAGAGTTCACCATCGTTTTGCTGGGAAACTTTTTTCGGTGTCCACCGTTAGCAAAATATGCTGATGTTGGCACACCATGCAGATTGGAGTGTGAGTCAGTCACACTTGGCGAGGGGAAATGAAATGATGGAGTTGTTATCGATCAACCTGCAGGTTTTTCTAGTCATCCATAACCCTACCAGAGAGAGAGAGAGATGAGGATAAGTTATGGGGGTGGGTCCACTGTTGTAGGGTCTGTGATCCCTCATGCTAACACACATTGGACAGATGTGCCAATCACCAGGATGATAAATGTTTGTATGTTTTTAATTGTGTACCATAGCTTTGTTAGAACATATTGAAACAATTACATTTTTTATTATTCTTTTTTTTCTGGTCATTTCAATTGAAATTGCACAAGGTTTTTCAGTTTTATAGCCAACTGTGAAATAGGTTAGAAGGACACTTTAGAGCATCATTACATCCATACTCATCATTACATCCGTCTTTCAAAAGACATTTGCTGATCTTTTATTTCTGTTTGGTAGAATACAAAACTTGAGCCCGTATTTTCAGATCCAGTGTGTAGTGTTTCTACATCTTCTTCAGAAAATCACAGCTAATTGCAAAGCAAGTCAAGAGTCACCCCACTCATCTCCTCAGTAGAATCAGCCTCAGTCCGGTAAATATTCTTGCCCACATGAAAGCACGAATATCCTCCTTCCTCCTCTGTGGTCACACCTACAGCTGAACAGCCTTGTTGGATGAGGCCAGATTTGTCAGAGACCAGCCTATGTACACGATTGCTTCTTCTGTTGCCCAGCAACTGACCTTGTCTCACTATTTATGCCTCAACAGACGCAGCGGTTTGAGAAAGACCAGTACTTTTAACAGCACACAGTGACTTTTCAGGGTTTTCATCTCAGAGAGATTTGATGAACGTTTGCTAATTTAAAAAATAGACTAGACTAGACACTAGAGCAATATCCCCTTTACTGAAATAATTATTTGTTGATAATTCACCATCATAATCCTAAATTAGATGAACAAAGAACATCTTTGAGGCAATTATTATTTACATGTATTTGATCCGGTGGTACAGATTGAACAACCATTCATCTTGTTATCCGCAAGAAAACATTAAAACTGCTCACAAATCAAAAGCAACATTTTAGCTTTTATCAAATTAATTAACAATTAGAACAATCTGATAAACAGAATCAGAATAAGTGCTGAATTCAGCACACTGACCGCTGAAAAATTCAGGCAAACAAGATATTTTTACAAACTTTCATGAAGTCAAATCTGCTTAGATAATAACAAAATAAGTCTAAATTACCTCAGCAGTGACCCTGATCGCCCATATGTAGTAAAACAGCTGGTGCACAACTGGTGTGTGAAATATGAACTGAACATAAAATTCTCATGGTAGCCGTAGCAACTATAATACATCATGTCAATATTTCACAAGCTGTCAAACCAGCTCAGTGATCGCTTGAGTATTTTTTCTGTGCTGCTGTTTATGGTTTTCCCGTATTATGGACAATGCTAGCTGTTGTAAATTTCTTATGGCTCAATGCAAATCTGTTTTCCTGCATCAAATACATTTTATTTTGTGTAATGGCTTTGCAATCTTTTCTGTTTTGTCCGAACACATTACTGCTGAGTCCAAAATCAGTTTACTTTGTGGAGAAGAGTAAACAGACAAACTAGAGGAGATGCAAAAAAAGGTAAAGTTTAGAGTCCGTTTTTTCTGCGATAGATGGCGAAAGCACTCGGAAGACATGTTTGGTCCACTTTTCCCGGGATTAGGGGTCTGAATTAAACATACAGGCATTCCAGCTGAGAAAAGCACCTGGTAAGCTTCTAGGAAAACATCTCATAAGCCTGTGTGCTGCTGGGATAAACAGGTAAAAGCCATTCAGAGACACGCTCCAAACACGGCATCAGAGGCACATCGGAAATAGACCGGTCCAGCTGAGCAGGAGAGGATTCTGCCACCAAGCCAAGTACTCTGTAGAGAATAGGGGTGTTATGAATAGCTTGGAAACTTCCCTAATCTCCCCCGTCAGAATTCCAATTCAAGCCTGTGAGAAGGAGGCATAGTGCTCATTCCTAGTGAGGGGATGTGCACTGGGATCTCACAGCTATTGTTTGGTAGAGACGTAGGTACCCTATAGATAGGAAGAAAAATTTGATACGGGATCATTCAGAAATCTTGCAGGTTTATTTTATCATTGAGTCATCATGTTCTGTCATAATATGTTGGAAAGCAACCAGTGCAGAATAAATGATAGCTTTGTGCTTTCAGCAAATCACTTTGAATCTTAACATTTCTGAACTACATATGTTGGATCTGAATGTTTCTAAACTCCAACCCTGTCTGGTAATAATAAAACAATAATTGGAAATTCCATAAGAATGTACTTGGTTATGTTTGGTTTGTTTAGACACCTACATTAACTGGTTTAGGCTACAAAGTGACATGGTTAAGGTAAGGAAAGAGTTTGGGTTAAAATAACTAGTTCCGTCTGTGACTGCTGAATAACGATTTGACAGAAACAAACTACTGATGCTGCAAATGTTTCAAGTCAATCTACATTTCTTTTGTCTTTTGGTGACTGGATTGTGAAGTCCTAATTCAGTCTAAGCACACTTTCAAAACCCAAAATTTAGTCCGTTTTAATCAAACTCTGGTGCAGTTAAATCCTTGTCACGGTTCGTTTGGTTGCTGTGAACACACCAATTGTACTCTCGTGTGTACAAAAACAAGCGGCCCGGGACCACTCGCTAGCGGGGGTCTTGGACCAGTTCCAAATAAACTCTGGTGTGGTTCAATTGCACTGTTAACATAATCCAACCAAATTAAAGGAAATTAACCAAAACGGTAGCAATTTGTGGCTCCTTGTCAAATTGAGAGGACCCAGCACGCCCCTCTGCAAATCTTTCTTATTTTTATTTGGCTCAGTTAAATTTCTGGACTGTGAAAGCAAACCAGACTAAACACAAAACCAAAGTAAAACTAACTAAAAGTATCAGTTTCACTTTGATTTGGACTAACCAAGCAGACCTGGGTTGTGAAAGTGCCCTCAGTTGTCACATACTACCACTGAACCATTGTCAACCATGTCCCAAGCTAACCTTTCACAGGCTTATATTTGTCACAGCTACAACTCTTATGTGTGATAGTCTGAATCGCATATGATAATCCGACTCTAAGCATGAAATGCTCTCGTCTCCGGTTCAAGGTTCAGTGGGTTAAGTCAGTGCTATTGTTATTATGAGAGCTGACATTCAATGCCTGGCTTCACTGATGGTGTACCTTTTTTTTAATGACAAAGGTCACTCCTATATATATCTCTCAACATGAAAGACAAAATTCAGTTTGCCTGGGGGCTTTTTCAGAGACTTGCATGTGTGGAAAGAGCATTTCCAAATTCCATTTTCATGAAAGGATAACTAATGCTTAATATTCAGAATTGTGTTTTTTTTTCTATAATGCACATAATTCAGATTTCTCACCCAAAATATAATTTATTCCAAATGCAATTCTTGTCCACTACTATTTTAAATGTTGTAATATAAAACATAGGTCTGTGTATCACAAATTGACTCCCCTCATTTCATATACAGCGCCTCTTTATCATGTTGTAAACTTATTGTGTTTTGATTAATTTCAAATTGCTTGCTTTGCTTCAGTAGAGTGTGAAATGCACTTTCCCTTTTGTAGTTTTTCAATTTCTATCATTGTGAGCAGGGGGAAAGAGTACGGGGCGGGCGAAGGGAAGGAACACATGGGTGTCTGGTGTAATTAAGAAACTGAAGTATTAGAACAGGCAGTGCCTTCACCAGCTATAATTCATCAAACATGGTCTTAATTAAATTGTTTACACAGATGTCTGCAAGCTGGTTCCTGCAACAGTCATTCCATTATAACAACGCAACATTATTACCGGACTCATAAGAAAAGTTTTGCGTCGCTTTTCTCTGCACTGTATTGGGTGCTGTAAATTACAGGAATGAATTTGAGATTAGCTAATCCAGCAAGAGCTATATCTCTCTTTTGGGAATTACCATGACATTCTTTGGAGTGGCAGCTGAAGTAGGAAAAGCATTAATGTATAGGCATTAAATACCTCACTGTCAACATATAATTGGATTTTGTTGGGCAACTGTGAGGTGTTTATGGACACATTGATTCCATGAATTCATAGCAACGATTGAAATGTTAAAATAAAACAGCTGGGTCTTCATTCAACGCCTCAGACTTGGTTGATTTCATTGGGGAGCTTTCAAGGACAAATAAAACTGAATTTTAGAATCCTTTATATTCTGTTCATTACATTCGGTGAGCAAAATAGTTCCAAACACAGCCCGGGCAATCGGGCTCCAGGTGGAAGAAAGGGCTCAGGGCCGGAATCCTTTTTAGCCAGTTAACAAAACACTGACTCTTTAAAGTCTGAGTCACACCCTGACGGGGCCACAGAAAGAATGTAACCGCTGTCTCAATCACTCTCTTTTATTAGCACAGACCAGACCAGTGGTCTGCCTGCCCTCATTCCCACTGTTATCTCAGGGATTAAGGGCTTGCTGTCTTTGACCATCCTCTCTTCGCCTGGTCACACAGATATAAACAAACACCCCGAAGACCTCCACAAAAACAGCCATAGAAGCACACACTCACCCACACACGACTTACCCAGTGGAGTTAGAAGGGAATGACAGACTTTGGGTAGGGATTTGGTGGATATACTTTTGATTTTTTTCTTTATATCTCATGCTCAAAAATATCTCAGTATAGCTACTGCGAGTTAAAGTAAAGACCATATTGTTAAAATCCAATCCTCTCTAACGCTGCATTATTTTGTATTTTTTTACAGGTGGAATTTGCAGGTCGTAAAACCAAAACAAAGGGCTCAAAGATGCTAAAAAATATCCCTAAAGCATGAAGGTTTTGAAATAATTCTCTGTGGATTAATAACCATGAGTCATCTCTTTATATGTATATTATATGTATATGTATTCCACATGGTGATTTAAATAATTTCAAATATTAAAAAGGTATAGATTAGCACAGCTTTTTAATTAAAGGAGCCCACAACATGAAAAAGTGACACCAAGAATATCAATATCTTGCTCATAAATTAAAACAAGAGGCCTAAGAGCCTAAGGGAACACTATAGATCCTTATGGATTATCATAACATCAAGCTTTCAATACTTGCCATTTTCCAAATCTAAGCGTGAACATGTTTATGCATACTTTAATAAGGTGCATAGGAATCATGTCCTTGTCTTGATCGTAATCTCTATGGATGAATATATCATCATCCAGGTTTCGATCAATGTCTGCTTTCTGTTCAATTGAATTGTCAATTTCATGTCGTACCCCTGAGTCACAGGTTTATCCATGCTGACTACATCCTCAATATAAATCAAAAGAATGCGATTTAGTTTGTGCATGCCTGGACACTCGCATTGTGACACTTTAATACTGCCATGCACTGTCACTCCTGGATTCGGGCTTCTTTATCTTTTGCCAGTAATGGAACACAGGAGTGAAAAGCATTATTCAAAACACCATTTTCAGTTTTGACAGGTATCGGCCTTTCAGTTTTACAATGTACAACGTTTTTTTATGATCTTATTGAGCATTTTTATTAACTCTATGCCACTCAAGTTTATAATGTACACAGACCAGTACACATTGTGATCAGAACCTTGTAGTGTTAAGCTTGTGCTCATTGGTAATTGGATCATATAAATCAACAACTGAAGGCATGACATTATAGATAATGTCTAAAATCTTTACCCTAGTGTCCTTTTAGAGATGTTTCTAGTGGAGTGGCATGTCCACCTGCTGAGCCCTGTTAATCAGCACCTAGCTACCCGGCCACAGGGAGCCAGGTAGGCTCGGCGTGGGCTCGGGAGCTGCTGGAGGATGGCTAACAGAAACCACTTCAGGTCGGCCCTTACTGGCTACCTGGGGCTGGCTTACAAGAGCAGCTAATGTTAACGATCAAGTTTCCATGGTGCTGAGCTGTGCTTCCAATTTAAAAGGCCTCACCTCCAACATGGCAAATAAACTACATTTATTACATAAATCATTATGCCGGGCAAGAGAGAACAGAATCGTGGAAGGGAGAAAAAAGAGCCATTGTTAGCTAGTAAGCTTAAGTCAGTATCAGAACTCAATGTCTTGTAAATAACTGCAAGAACGGTGATCACAGAAGACAACATCGATGCATGTTTTAGCAGTGCTCGTGTAAGTTGAAATGTAAGTTGTTTGTAGATACTACTCCACACATATTAGCGCACATGTCATTTTAACATACAGTTATATATATATATATATAAGTTTCAGTGAAATCACATAAAGTCATAGTTTCATCAAAAAAAAGTTTCCCTGGTAAAGTCTGCTATTTGTTCGTCTCAGCCACCTCCCCTTCCTCACGCCTTGAGTGTGATATCCGCCATTTATCTCTCTGCATTGCTGTCTAAGCTAAGGACAGTCAAAAAAACATACATGTAAGTTGTATTAAAGCTGCCTGTACACTTCACATGACCAATCTGGGAGAAGCTGATTCCCTTTTGCTGAAGCCAAGTGACCACAATTGGATGACATTGCCCAACACTACAGCATCTCTGTCTGAAAACGTGAAATCATAAAACCTGATCAGAGCTGGAAAATGTAGTCACTAATTAAAAACAAAGTTTAAGTAAAGCTTCAGTGGATCAGACAAAATCAATTTATTTGGGGTTTTTGAAGATCTGGGATAAAACAGCTGTGTTCAACATGTACAGACAGCTGATCACAGGGAGCAATAAAATTACCACTTTGTCTTCAGATGCTGAAAGCAGCAATCGACTGGTTCAATCATTGCAATAGCAGTGTACTGATTGAAGCCTTGTTTGAAGGAAGTTGTGAAGGGAAAAATAGAAACAATAACAAGTCTGTCCC
Organism: Hypoplectrus providencianus; assembly: GCA_028566105.1. NCBI lineage: Eukaryota > Metazoa > Chordata > Actinopteri > Perciformes > Serranidae > Hypoplectrus > Hypoplectrus providencianus. The sequence continues at coordinate 8,413,525 of JAOWBC010000711.1, forward strand.
CTCATGACTCACCCAGCCGTCACCGAATCTGCGTTCAGCTGAGTGACGGCCTGACAAAGCCCCTGCTCCAGAGTTTCGGTCAAATGCTCAGGCCACAAAAACAAATTTGTAATGGTTTGTTTCTTTGTGGTGCCTTGATGTGGTGTGACTCACACAGTTTCTTTTACAATAGGGAATACCTTTGCTAAAATGTAAAACTGCCAAGAATTTAAAAATTACTATAAATGTGGCAGTTAAAACTTTTGACTTAGTGGCATACTTACCCACACATTATAAAATTAAAAGAATAATTATAAAAAAAAAGAATGTCCTATTAAACTTAATTTTAATTGTAGACCAATTCCTAGACGGAGAACTGAGACCCTTAGCAACTTAGCGAGCTAACTAGCTAGGTAAAAGTGTAAAATTCAACCAACACTGTAGTATGTAACCATTAGCAATTGGTAAGTAAGCTAACTAGCCAGCTGTCCATTTCTGGAGCTCTTGCCCGCTACCTCCTTGGCAAAGTAGTCTGCCAGCAGTGGGGCATGGGGTGAGGAATGGTGGGTACTAGCAAGCTATTCTTATCTAATTTGTAGAATGATAAATGGTAAATTCATTATCCAGCCATTAATACATGAGGCTACATGCCACTGTAGTGCTGTTTTTTTTTTCTTTTTTTACACAGTGAGATTTATTTTTAGTAGATTTATTTAGTTGTATTTTTGGATACATTGAAATTTAGAATATTCCTTGAAAGCCATACTCTACTCCATTAACTTTCATTTGGTAGTGGCCATCAGGGAAATGCCAATACCCATTTGCCTTGTCTTGCAG
>JAOWBC010000711.1:8436001-8446745 GCA_028566105.1 Hypoplectrus providencianus
TTGTTAAAGCCAACATAAACAAATGTCAAATTTGTATTTTAAATTGTGCACTGCAGTGTGACAGAACAACTCTGGCCAAATCTTTGCACCATGTTGATAATAATAGATCTATATTTCAATGAAAATGTGGATTATGGTGTGAATACATAGATATACACAATAAGTGACATGATATTTGTTAAAAGCATGGTCATGGCCAACAAATGGTACTCACTCTACTTACGAGGCAGTGTTTTCTGAACATACTCAGCTGCATTATTGTCAGAATAGAATTAGAATTGTATATCTTTCAAATCAAGTCCAAAAGGTGGTAGAAACACTTAGTATTCCAGGTGTTAGAGGGTGTGCATGTATGCCTGTACGGACGCACACACACATCTTAAGGAATTCATGAATGGAGCTAAAACCCTTTAAGCCATCAGCTTGTTCTCCGAGCAGGATCTCTTTCAATGTGCACCTTATCAGTCTTTCCGAGACATATCTAACTACCTCCCTATTACTCTCCCATTATACGCTGTCGCTCTGTGGCATTTTCACAAAACCTTTGCTTCAGTGAGAAAACACGATGGCCCCCATTTGAAAGCATGTTAAAAAGGTCACACATCCAAACAAATGCCAACAATGCCAAAGAATTTCTCTCCATATATAAACACTCAACCAAAACAGGGGTGTGCTGCACACACAGGGAGAGCCCAGGCCAGTTGAAAGGACTTGATGTAATGTGAGCTTGGCCTTTAATTAAATAGCACAGGATTGATTTTTTTTTTCGGGTGGGGGGCTCAGCTGAATGGAACTGTAGAAGAAACTAAGCTTCAGTATGACATGGCATAGCGTCCAATATGATTAGATGGTTTTTAGGGGGTAATTAATAGTGCTGCTGTGTCTGCAAAGTTCAAAGTAGGACATTTTGTTGCGTGTTTTTCTCAGAATATGTCCAGCATTATCAGTTTCCAAACAGATATGTTGATTTTACTCATGAGCTTTTCATAAGGGTTGTCAGTGAGGATTGGAGCACAGCCTGCACGCGTGATAAACAGCAGTTATGGTGCTGAGAGTTAAGGCTGCGCGTTTGACTTCAACCCCTAGCTGACAGCCCCGAACTTGCTGAGGATGTATTCAGCGTGACTTTTTTCCAAGGTTATAGAGACATTTATCAGTGCTGAGTTCCTGCTAAACACAATAGAAGAGGAAGAAGAATGAGGGCACTTTCCTATAAAGCACAGGGCACTGGCTCAGCTTTACATCTTATAAGCCAAAGGGGCTGTGTAAGTGGAGAGACAATGGTGTCATAGGGAGCTATATATCACTAATTTGGTATCCAAATTCATTCGTTAAACTGCATCTCTGTGCATCTGTGTTTATCCTTCTGGGATTATTGGCTTGCTTGAATGGTCTCTGTAAGAATATAGAATATGCATTCATTTTATTCCCCACTTTTTCTTCTGTGAGTCACAGATGATTGAAGCCTTTTGGGCAGAGGGCACCAAATAACGTCAACTATTGAGTATTTACAACCACGATGCCTGTCTTTGGGGAGGCAGACGGAATGCTTGATGTAAACCAAGATAAACACTGTCGAGCTCTGCAGGGTTGTGGCTTGAACCTCCCGTGTACATCTCGTTAGGAGGCGATGCTAACTCTCAACCACTGAGAGTCAATACAGAGAGAAGAAACAAGTGTGTTTTAATGAACGCATCTCACACCCCTCAAGTCAACATTAATGCACAGCCATCTGAAGGCATCATGAGGCCTTTTTCATGCACATGGAGTTGCTAAGCATGTTCTATTACTACCACAGCAGCCTGTTTTACAATTATGTCCCCAGCAGGAGGTGTAGGCTAAGGAAATGAAGCACAGGAAGCAACATTTTAAGAATCAAAACTCTGGTGCTGGTTAAACCAGGAATTAATTTGGATAAAGTCCTGTTGCTTTTCCCGGAAATTTTAACATCCATAATGGTGGCATTTTGTCAACATAATGAAGAAGTAAATGGTGTGGGGTAATAAATGACTCTGTTAAATGAAATGGAAAATGAAAGGTTGATGTAGTATGAGGCTTTTTGCATTTTCATTGTATTGTGCTACCATGCTCAACCCCCACATCAGTGTCACCCTGGCCGACCTGGCTGTAAACTACATGGTAAACTTGACACCAACCTGAATGTAACACGTCCCATCACATGAACTGCAGAGGTGGTTCTTCTTTGTGACGAAAAGATGATTTTCGCCATGAATGTATCAAGAGATCCGGATATAAAGCACCATGGCAGAGTGAACATGGAGTTTACTCCACTGGCCAACCACGGCACTGCAGCTAACAATTTCATGATCATCAAAGGAACGACTCCAAAGTTAATCTTTTTTTTTTTTCTATTTAAAAGCACATATGGCAACAATTAATCTTCTACATATCTTTCATTGATGTTAATTTCTTCCCTGGTTGCCCAACAGTAAAAGCACCTGCTCTTTAAATGCATGTCTCCAGTGTCTTTTTGAGCATCCGGAGCTTCTGTAAAGCTATCATGAGGCAAAAAGCTCTCCTGAGCCTCTATGATAAAGCTACCCTCTAGCTCCAGAGGTACAGCGCAATACAGAAAGATCTTCATCTCACACAGCTTGACTTGATTGATTAATTGCTTTGCTGATCTCCTTTGTCTCCTTGATATTAGAAGAAAGTAATAAATGCTCATGCCTCTAGATATTTTGGAGAGCCAGGCAGGGCCATATTGCTTACAAAGGGACTTGTGAAGAGCAGTTTGGCCATTAACAATGATGTATACACCGGTGACCCTCAGCAGGTACAGAGCCCAGGCATTCATTATTTATTTTTCAAGCTGTGTGTGTGCATGATAAATGATTTAATCTTTTGTTGATCCCTAAAAGGATCACCTTTACATTCCACTCACGCCTGTGAGATTTGTAAGTTGACACGACATCACTAGACAAGGTGTCCAATTTAAAGGTTTTCATTTAAACTGTGCTCTGGGTAACTGCATGAACTGCAAATCTGGCCCACTGCCACGGGTGTGGTGGTATGGGCCAGGGGGGGACCATTGAAGGGTCTATGGTTAACCCCTAAATGGGATCGAGTACAACCTTTTATGCATATTTCCTTGTATTATTGACAATACAAGTTATATGTATTTGCATGATAACTATGTGTACTTTTAGCTGTAAAATACATTTCACTCAGCCATCTGATACTCTACCCTCCCAGTTATTACAAAAATGGTTTGGCACAAGAAATTGAAAGGAGAGGCAATGGCCAGATGTCTGGCTCAGATACTGATATTATGTTAATATGATGAGGTGTTAATATTAGACTTTGTTTTAAGCTAACACTAGCCTGCTAATGCTACCTCAAAAATGATAACCCAAATAAATAACTCCAAATAAAATGAATCACATGCATTTTAGTTGGTTTTAAATGGTTCGTGCTTCAAGACCAGCAAAGTATAGTTGCCATTGTGGTTAAAATGGGTTAAGGGGTCTTCCAATGTCTTTCACAGTAGTTCTGCCATGGCCTAACAGCTTTGTCGACTTTAATATATATTTTATTGCATTGATGTGTCACTGCTGCATGCTGTTATGCATTTTGAGGCCTTAAGATAAAGGAATATACCTTTTATTTTAACAGTCTACAAGAATTTGAGTTTGTTGGGATTTGTAGAAAGGTGGATATCTACAAACATAACACTCTCAAAGACAATTGAACATAAAAAAAAGGTAGAAATTGAAAAAAAAATAAGGAAACATCTGTCATGTCTGTGTTTCCATGTGCGTTTCAAGGCTCTGTAGAGTGGTCATCAGTCTGCCCTCTTTTGCTGCGCTCTCCATGAATCCCTCTCCTTCCCTGTATTCATTCTCCAGCGGCCCTGTTACCAGTCTGTCCTCCCTCTCTGCTCTCCAACCTCTCGGCTCTCTCTAATGCCTTCCTCTCATGCTCTTCTCGCTCCAATAGTCCCCTCTGCCTCTTCTACCCTGTCCTCTCCATTTCCTGGAGCTACACCAGCCAGTCTGGCTCCCCGTGCTTCGTAACTGGTGCGTCCTCCTCTTCACAGTCTGCCTGTCTTTGGCCCCGTGCTTGTGGTGGAGGAGAAACCGCTGCTGTGTCCTTGGGGGAGTCACACTGGGCCGGAGGATTAATGTGATGTTTAGGTCTAAGCGTATCGTCCATCATCCTGTACTACTTCCAGGATGCAGCAGCAGTTTCTCTTCCCTCTGTTGCCCATCCCTGTGGGTGGGTCCTTTAGCTTCTAAGAAGAAATAAAAAGACATTCTATTATTTTAAGCTACTGTAAAATGTCTTGGAGCTGTCATAAAATGACGTTGCCTTTACTTTTCTTTTGAATTTTCTAACTCCTTTTGCTATTTGGTTCTATGTTTCCCTCCAGGTTTTATTTCATTCAAGGTGTATAAATATTAAAGCAGTACGGCCTATTACAATCTGAGGTGATTTGCTTTTGACCCTTTAAAAGTGATTTATACTTACAATTCCTTTGTGATTAAAGTTAATATCTTTGCCTTTTTTTTGTTTTCAGCTTAATTACTGTTAGCTGTTACAGCTGTGAAGACAGACAGCCCTTTTATCTTCTTTTTTTTCATCTCTTATACCTATTTCATTAAACTATATGTACCCTGTAGTCTCATTATTTGTTGTGTAAAGCCACTAGACACATAAAATATCAAGAGACAGGCATTTCTACCTGTACTCAAAAACAATCACCACCATGACTTTATTTACCAGCAAGTTTTCTGTTGTTTAGTTTTCAAACTAGCAAAGTGGCCATGCTTTCAGTTTATCAGAAGAAACTGGGTAGGGAATCCCTGTCCACTCTCTGTGTAGATGAAGGGAAGATGACCAGTAAGTTGTTTGGTCAAGCAGAATGTTTACAGTGTCAAGTGGGGTCCCTTACTTCATTTTGTTGAGAAAACTGACCTTTTTTTCTGCCAACTCTGATGTTCAGCGGAGTTTAGCAATTGTGGAAATGGCAGGTTGTTCTTTTGTGGCTGATTAGGTGAGAATACAGCACAAGGGAGGCCACCAAATCACTTTAACAGGCCTCGAATAGAACTGTGTGTTTACTTTTGAAGCACAACTGAAATGCAGAGAGACAAATTTAACACATTTGCTTGGACTTCTTTTGGTAAAAACAAGTTCTGTGAATTTTCTTGCCCAACCCAGTCATGATTTTTTTTAGGAAGGGCAAAGCTGTTGAGTTTTTCCAAATGTATTTTTTGGTCTAAATAGACGGGACAGTGCAAACTAGTCCAATTATATTTGAGAGACAGCAAACTTCTCTACAGCAGCTATTTCCAACTCACAACAATACAATCTAGATTGGTAGATAGAATTACAGATAAGGTGAGCAGTATGTATTTTTGATTTGGGGTGAGCTGTCAGATTAAATATTGCATCGGCTGGCCTTCGACTTAAAACTTGTTCCAGTACTTCTTCTCAGAATCTGTTCGCTTTTGGCTCCAATAAGTGGCAATGCATATCCCAAGACACACTGGCCTATAGGTTGTTTCAAGTCATGGGCGAATTCCTACTAATCTATCCTCAGGAGAAACAGTGAGTTGACAGGGACTGCATGACACATCAAGGCGGGGGAATAGTGTCATCTGACTCCAAGGGCGCTGTCCCTTTAGCCCCTCACAGTAGGTAGACCGGCTGCTTCTGTGAAATGGAAAATGACAGCTCTTTGATATACAGTCAGCTCTTAACAGAATTTACTGCCCCTGTGGCACAAATGTGACTTCCTTGTCTTGACATAAACTATGTTTTATGACTAAAATTAACACGTAATGTGAAAAAAACAATTGAACACACTTGTTGTCAAAGTATTTTGAATGCAAAGACAACACAAAATATACTTGGACATAGAAACACAGGGGTTTAAATCAGCCATGTTGGAGATATTGTGTCTATCACATAGGCAATGGAAAATTTCACTGCAGGATTTGACACTTTGACTTCGGCATGTTTTTAGGCTCTTCTAAATATATGTGCTAGAAATATATAACAATGGTTTCACTTGCATTTCATGAATTATCTTGCTAGTTAGGAACCAGAAGTGACAATATTTAGATGAGATGTCTGAGGCAGAGAGGACGACACCAATTTATCAGCTAAACGAAGAGCTAGCTAGCTAGCTTGGTTTGCAAAATGCATCTGTAGGTCAAAAAGAAAATCAAACCCATGAGACTGTGTTCTGGTGCAACCAAATGCTAGACAAGTGTGACCAAATGACTTTCATAAAAATTTCTTTAAGAAAACAGTCGCCCCCTGCTGGCCATTTGAAATAATGCAGGATTAAGGTCCAGCCATGTTGGCTTCACTTTTTAGGCCCAGATGTTGCTGCTGGATTAAAGCACATTAATTGCTATTGTGCAATATTTACCATGAAACTATACCAACTTTCCACCCACTGAGACAAACCGTGGCAAGTGCCACGGATTGCTTTTTGTTGCTTGGCAAACAATTGTCACGCCAAATGTGTTGTCTTATAGCACTGTAAAATCAACCCTTTAATCATCAGCTACAGAAAATACCTAGACAAGTAATTTTAATAATCAGGGGAACAATTCAACATAAGGGGATCTAAATAGTGCAATCACAGACAGTTAGCATGTGCAGTGATGCACAGACAATTTAATTTCATTTACCTAAGTGAATCGATTTCACTTTATTGCATGAAGCAATGGGAGAAGGAAATCACACTTGTATAGATTATTGCATCCAGGGTGTCTTTATGGGCTACATCACACAACAGACATCAAGCCTGTAATTCATGTATAAATGCTGTTGAAGAATGATTATGTTATTACTCCTTCTAATGAAATTAAAATAGACTCATATTTTACACGTACAGTGCGGTCAGAATGCATTAGCAGAGTGACACTTTTCTTATTGTCTTGTCTTGCAGCCACATAAACACATCAATCCCATTCTCTAAACTGTTTACCCTGTGCAGGCTCGCAGGGGGCTGGAACCTTTCCCAGCACACAGGGTTCACCCTTGACATGTCGCCAGTCTGTCACAGGGCTAACACATGTAGACAGACCAACACATTAACACCTGTGGCCAAATTAGAGTCGCCAAATTGCTTAAGTTGCATGTCCTGACTGTGGGAGGAAACTGGAGCGCTCAGAGGAAATCCATGCAAAGCCTCAAGAACTTCACGCAGAAATTACCCAGTCAGGATTTTCTTGAGTGAGGCGATGGCGCTAACCACTGGCCCACCTTGATACCCTAATGCAATCATCATAAATAAGATATTAGAACCCTGTCAGCACTTTCTCATGGCATACCAGAGGCCCATTTGATTTGAGCTGTTCTCAATGATTAGAAATAGCCTATAGCTCTAATATTTGTCTTCATCGTACAGTAAGATAATCCTTTATAAATGATGTGTTTCACATTAGGGGGGCTGTCCTCATAATAAATTAAAGCACTGGTCACGTCTTCAAATGCCTTAAACTTTCCTTGCTTTCAAACTCCACATCGTTTTGCAAATGGCTGGCCTCAGTCAGTAAGAGCCATGGTGGATAAAGCATGGACACAGTCTCTGTGAAATCCACCATCAGTTCCTGAAGATCTATTGAGAAGCTTAGTGTGGTTACCATTGAATTGCCAGTTGCCAAAATATTTCATCAGTAACAGTGCCAACCTGTCACTCAGTAGGCCATACAGATGAAATGAATGGGGAAAGTAGCTTTTGAGACTGAAAGCCATGGTGTTGGTAAAAGTCAGTAGGGCCTCTCATCCTGAAACTGGTCTCCCCTCATAAGTGTCAATATAGGTCATTTGTAAAGGCGGTAAAATCTGAATCCTACTTAGATTTAAGACTGTCCTCTTTTGTCCATAGTAGAAATGATTGATTGATTTCTGTAACTTCACGGCTCATGGTTTGTGAATCATGTTTTTTTTTAAATAACTTATTTTTTTATGTGTCATACCTAACAACTATGACACTTCCAGCCTTTACGTTCATTAATTTACTGTTCAATCTGTCTGTTATACGCCTTCTCAGGAAGTTTTGTTTTTTTTGCCCTAAAACTAGTTCAGTGGTTTTATAGCTTTTATTAAAAGAAAATGCAGTCTTGCTTACAACCGTGAACCAAACCTGTATGTATGATGACGTGTGTGCTATTTTTAGAAATCTCCGCTGCGCTCTGCGAGCCACGAAACACTCACATGGGTCATTATGAACTGTACTGACAAATGACCTGTTCTGTCGTGCTCATCCCTGATACACAGTGTTGTTTTTGTAACCTTGAGATTGTATTGTAATATGACTCTCCGTACTGGTTGTTTTGTATGCACTTCTCCGCTCTAGAAAGAAAAACCAGCAATAAACTCACCTGTCACATCCTCAGTAACCAATGGATACCAAGCAAATGAGGTTGACATGATTGTACAGCAGGTCTATATTTACAGCACTTTAAGAGGTGCTGTTTTTTTTATTGTGTCAAATTAAAAGTACATATCTAATATCGTGCCTTCAACAGCTTAAGATAAATCAGGTGCCTTCTCTACATCTTAGCTGGATTTTCTTCCTTTCATTTTGTTCAGGCATACATCTATGTTAACAACCCTGCATATTGAATATGTCAGACCGGGGTTACAGCTACATTTGAATGTAGGAAATAATTAGAAGAATTTGTTTAACAGTCATAGCACAAAGAGTCCATTTTTTTTCAGCAGGACTGATATATTTAAGATGTGTAACCGGTTTATAACAACTAAATATGTATGTCTGTCTATTTACATTCTTAGGGATGAAAGTACACACACACACACACACACACAGGCACACAACTTTCAAGCACCCTAACTTTTGCATGAATAACATCTCGCTCTTCTCACAGAAGCCCATCTGGCAGCTCATGAGGCAAGTGACCCTCTCAATATGGAACAGGTCAGCGCTTTTGTGATTACTGCCATTAGTTCTTGCAACACCAATTTAAAGTCTTTTCATCATCTGAAGCAAAAAATAAAATTGGGCGAACCACGCGAGCGAAAGAGCATAAAAGGGAAACGGTAATAAAAGTGGAATTCTACTGAAAGGTTAAATAATAGAGTGGGGGATTGTGAAGGGTAGTAAGTGATAAGTGAGTGACACAAAGCTTAAAAACAGCTGCTTGAGTGGTTGGGTGTGGTGTGTGAAGTATGGAGAAATGAATGGCAGGCGTGCGGCATGTTCATAAGTGCAGAGTGACAGAGCTAATTATAGCCATCAGGATGTTCTTGTGTTCAAAGGGAAAAGACAAAGCCAAGCACAGAAAGAATACACTCAGCAGGTGGAAACAGCTGTGCAAAAATCCCTGGGGGACAGCAGCACATTCGTTAGCACGCATGGCCCTTCTTATTAGCAGAATTCACTTTCTGTGGAAACTGTAACGCTCCGTCCTTGTCACTTGTTCGGGTTCAACAATTTTAATAGTTTAACTTTTCTCTCTCCAACTGCACCTCTGCTTAAATAAACTTTGTTTTCTTAAAGCAATTCCACCCACCTCTTATCCCTTCCCTTATGGTAGAACTTTTTTTTTTTTTTTTTATTGCAGCTGTTCTTTCCTCCATTTGGCACGCACTACTTAACCACCGTGACTGAGCACATGACAGCAGTTAAATAGGGTCAACCATCTGCCAAAAATACAAGGTGATAGACATTCAAATGGCGCCAACTCGTTTTCTTTTTCAAATCTTCTTTCAGTCGTTTCTCAGCCTCCATCTAATGCATCACAAAGTGAATAATCAGACCAAAAATAACGTAAAAACCATGAAAAAATTATGTTTAAGTGGGGAGAACAGAGTTTCTCAAAGGAGCGCAAAGGAGTTGTTTGACAATTCACAAGACGTTATTATACAGTCACCGCACCGACTTTCATGCTGAGTGTATGAACCTGCTTAAGTGCTGGTTGAATCTTTTTCAAGAGGGTTCAGTAAATCCACTCAGGGGACATTTTAATGAGTGTAAAATAAATATTATATTTTGGCACATCTTTTGTATTCAAAGTGTATATGAGGTCAGACAAAGTATGAGCGGAAAAAGAGATATCAATGAAACCTCTGAGCATGTATCCATGAAGAAAGGGAGAGGGGTGCTGTACTATTGAGGCACAGAAAGGAGAAGCAGAGAATGAGCAGAACGTGTGGCAGATTAAATAGGTCGCTCAATTGTTTGTGGCAAAATGCAAGCTCAGCTGATGCATCCGGTGATCTACGACTAGGACCCAACAAACAAAAGAACGGGCTTGATTCTGCTTGTCAAGTCCTTTATTGAATAGGAGCGCTTTTATTAGAATATGTGTAAATTTGAATTTCATTTTACTATCAAGGTCTGGTGTTGCATACTAAAAAGGTCAGCAAAATACTGATGTAAGGTAAGATCAGTGCAATTTGTCCAAACCAGGTAATCAAATCCAACCTTTTTATGATGAACAGATTTGGTTTAGTCAGAATGGGAGCAATTTAATTTACATGATTTTATGTATAAACTGAACTTTGATTTTTGAACTTAAGACGTATAGAACAAATTGGGTTATCACAGTTGGGATTTTCAGAAAGCATGGCAGTGTTCTGACTGTCGTTGGTTAAACCGAGGCTATAGTGTAGCCGGTCAAGCCTCGCTGGGACTGTCATGGTAAAACAGTCAGTTACTACCTCCATCGAGTGGGTTATATTTTAAGTTTGGTTGGTCTGTTCTGAAACCACCAAAGTTCTAAACTAACTGGAAAGT
>JAOWBC010000711.1:8446845-8487850 GCA_028566105.1 Hypoplectrus providencianus
CTCAAAGAAATACAACACAAATGATTTTAGTGTCCATGTTGTTTCAGCATTACAACTGAAATCTCATGAACACACCAAAGAAAAATGGACTTCCTGTAGAAATGACATACATTGAGATGATGCTGATCAGTGTAATGATGATTGATTTTACTGATTCCTTTTAGTTCAAATTTCACCAATCACATTTTGGTATTTGGATAACTGAAATTATCACACCTTTGACATAGGCATAATTTCATTTAGATATCTTGGTGTCAGAAATCAAGGGAGCCCTTTTACCATAGCCATGTCAGTTTTTTCCTCGTCCATTTGATTTAGCCTCTTATTGACAAGGTGTTCTGAGATAATATCAATGGATTCCTTCGGTCTTGTAGTTTTATATATCAATATAGTCACTGTTGTGTTGAAACCGAGCCTACAATTCTTAATACCAGGGCAGTGCCCTTCCCCCCAGCCTCCCTTGGAACCACTGACCCTGAGTTGACATGAGGGGTGTCAACTAGGGGTCAGCCCACATCAAACTACACTGTGTCTGAAGCATGCTGTACTGATTGGTGTACGCTTCACATGAGTTTTGCCTATCAGGATAACTGATTCTCTACCTGAAATAACTAATTGATGCAGAGTTTTTGCATTACTCCCCTGCCTTAGAATATTCGTTCTGCTTGGCAATTTCTGCTGTAGGACTTAAAACCCTGAATCGAATCCACATTAAATGCAAATGCTGCTAATGTGCAGGCCTACAATTACATAATAAAAATGCAAAATTGCAGAAATGTTGAGACATATTACCATAGAAAGTGACTCTTATAGAAGATGTAATGGCCAATTCCCTCGTAAGATTGTATGCCAGTTAATTACACTGTATGGGAAAAAATCCCAACTCCAGGTCTCCACCCCCCATCAATTGATTTTTCTTTCGTTCCATTGCACAGAGCAGAAATGCCCACTCCATCTCAATTGTCAGAGGCAGCAGGATCCACTTATAGGTTCTTCTCAGGTAATTGCAATGCAAATGAGGTTCTCCAAAGACAAATTAGCCACCCTGAAAGAGAGGCCATGTCCTCAGCTGGCTGTCTGTCTAGTGGCTAGTCCAAGAGAAAGTAAAAAAAAAAATAAAATAAAATAAAAGTCCCCCCTTTGATTAATAAAACATGACTGAGAAATCCTGATGATCTGCGAGGGAGACAGCTTTGATCTCTATCTAACTGTGGAGAAACACCAGTGTTCTGTCGTCTCGTCTTTCTAAATGACATGCTGCAAACAATGGTCAAGGCTGAGCTCACTTCACATATGAGGAGAATAATAAGAGCCTGAGGCAAAAGGGTTTTCCAAGTGCCATCTAAAAGACATTTGGTGAAGACATGCTCACAAGTGTAGGGTTTGGATTTAACCATCAAGATTAAAGTGAGTTTTTTGTATAACAGGATGTGAAATAACCACATTTAATAATTTAACATCTGAATTTGACTGTCTCTTTCCTCCAAAATAAAGATATTTATGTTTTTTTTTTAAGAGCAGAGGAACATTTGCCTTCAGTTAAGTGTGAATGTGCTTAAACATGCACAGTTTCCTCTTTTCAAGAATAGAATTGGTTACAATGCACATCCACTCAGCCTTGGAAATAAGTAGTCTCATTTAGTCTGTTGGCATTAGAGTCATGTAGGGTCTCCAACTGGGATAACACAGAGTGAAATCATTCATGTTAATTTGTGCATACACAAGGTGCAACTGTGTGAGTAGCCATGCATTTTAATGAAGCTGACACTGAACTCTTGGGTGGCGGTGTGTTCAAGTGTGGAAAATATGTTGGTTCGAACGTCTTTGGCACTAAAGCCTTTACTTGGCCCTGTGAAGGGTGAGCAAATTGTAGAGCACGTCTGGAGAGAATTAATGTGTTCACTGTCCTATTGCAACTCAATTTAATAGTGCAGTGATTAATGAAGTCCTAATTAGTCATAACTTACCTCTACCTTTGCATCTGTACTACACATATCTTCCAAAGACAGTACAATGAGATACTGATTATTCATATTTTTAGACATAGGCTATAATGCTTGAGTCCTGCTTCTGCAAATACTGCTCAACAGCATATGATACACCAGATTGCTCATAGTTTCTTTAATAGTTTTTAAAATAAAATCACACTGTTTAACAGATGTTCTCTCGTACAAGATTTAATGATCAGGGACTCAAACTGCTTCGATGGGCTTGCGGCAGAAATATCTCGGGAGATTTAGACCTTTGACTTCTGACTAACACATGAAAGGCTGATGTTGCTTTATCTGATGATTTGCAGCAGTGGTCCACAGAAACGTCCCGTATTTCTATAGCTCATTAACACTAAACTCATGAAGTATAAGGCAATTAACAAAAGGTCACGCCTGTCAGTTCTAAGAACCTCCCTCAGATTACGTGGCACTGGGCCAAAAACTTCCAAAAAATCAATGTGGCAGGGGTCCTTTAGAATTTGCCGGTGACAAAATGGATTAGATGCAGTAGTCAAAGGATTTTCAAAAAATCAGTCAGAGTCACAGGAAAGGGAATGGCATCTGAAACCATTGACTAGAAGGATTAAAAGCATTAGTTTTAGCTTTCTAACACAATAGGCATATCTGTGTCATAGAATATCTTTTTGTGCCCTGTAAAATATGTGCACTGATGATGAAGTTAACACTGTAAATGAACTGCTGTCACCTTAGGATTAATATAGACTCATCGGCAGGATAGGTAAAGGCAGAGTGAGTTTAATTTATCTGTTAAAAGCACAGATTGAGTTGTTCAATGTTTTTTACTCATTCTTACAAAAAGTAATTTCTCTCAAGCCCGTGTCATTGTGAGCTGGCACATGGTCACTATTAGGAGGTAACCTCTAGTGGTCTTAATAATTACGACAAGAGCAAATGATGAAGACAGATAATGTAGTGTAAAGAGCAGCAAAGGCCACAAAAGCAGGGGGACATTATAAAGTCTGAAGTTGTCTTAACCCAAATCAAGGATATTTATTATTCAACCCAAACTGAACAAAGTACTTTTGTTGCCTAACCTAAATCAGAAGTTCTGTCTCAAAACATTAACTACATATTTAAAACAGCAACTCAGTGACCCTTTCACAATTTTAAATGGATCGGTTGTATTAGGTAAGATATATATGAACCGTGATGTTTAGGCTTTTGTACGATATCATTTGAACCGTTGGGTGAGGATCCGTTAAAGCCTATCCCTTAAAGGTGGCTCCTGCTCCCTGGTTTACCTGCATGTAATTAGCAGGTTAAATGATCTTCATCATTGAACAGTTCATCCTGCTAATGAGCAGACCATTTGTGTCCATACGGGAGAATTAAACAGTGTTTCCTGTGCTTTGGAGGACACTATTAACACTGTCAGCCAGGCCACGCTCAGAAGTGTCCTGAACACAGCAAAATTTAAAAAAAAATGAAGAAAGAATCCAGGTCAAGGGCAGGATCTGTGTGATACGGAGGCACTACTATAGAGGGCCATGAGTGACAATTGAGAGGCTTTGTTTTTGTGTCAGTCCAAACATCAAAAGAAAACTATATAATATGCAACTAACAGCATCATGCTATTTCTCTTGTGCATTTATTGATTTTACATTATATTATTGTATTACTGATGTTAACGCTGGCCGAGCTGCTACTGACTCGTCTTGTGCCTTGCCCATTGTTAGGTGGTTAGCTGTGGAAGCCATTGGTATGATATAGATATTCACAAACAATGAAAAAAACGGTATGATCTTCTCTAGCTGTATCTTTCAGCTCTGTGCTGCTTAGCTTCTCCAAGTATGGTGTCATATAATCATTTTACTGTTAGCTGCATCTTTGAACATTTTGCTTCAAGCTCTCCATCATTATTGCTCTATTTTGTTCATGTGTTATCGTCTATTGCCGTTCTGCATAATTGCATTTGGCTATGTTTTGCTATGGCTAAGTGGATAGAATGGTGGATATTATTGCAGTATTACTAAGATGTTGCTGCTTCCTGTCCCTTTGGCTTGTGCACTTTCTTGAGTGCTTATTGTGTCGCTGTTGCAGAATTAATTGTCTCTCAGAAATCACTTGAAGTTGAAAAGTCCAGTCTCTATCAATAAATAAAATAAAACACATTCAAAATGTTTCCCTTATAAGCAAAAACAAAATGAGGACAAATACAAGTCAGATAATAATCTTTACTGGACAAAACATAATTGCATTTAAAGCGCAAAAGAAGCAACTTAGCAACAGAATTTGCATATTGATCAGAAGATAGCAGAATCCAAGATACTCATCTACGGCCTAATCAAAGCGGAGCGAGGAACGTGAACAGGATCATTAATCAAAGTTAGGCATCAGCCCACATGTTTCCCATGGAATCCTCCATGCGTGCGGCTTCTGTCTGAGCTGGTCAGAAGGTCTTTTTGTTTTGACCCTGTGATAATGATGCCCACCGCTGGGCCAGATAGTGTCTAAAAATGTTGAAACACTCTTGTTAGTTGCATCATGCCTCCAAGTTTTATCTAAACTTGAGTTTTTGCAAGACCAATCTATTCTCACTCTCCTGAAATCATTGAGGAGAACAATTACATTGCTGTGTTGTTTTTTTTCCGCAGCCATTCAAATGCAATAAAAGCGGGGCTGGTTCTAAAATGTTGTGGTTACATTCATGAAAACATGTTCAGCTTCATTAATTATTTGCCTTTTAGACTCACAGTGGATTGATTTTTGCTACAACACAATTGGATTATGCTGCACAAGCTCTTTGTGGTTCTTTTCCAGTAATTTCTTTTTTTTTTCTTCTTTTTTTTTGGAGGTCTCCTCCGACTTCGGAGAAGACCGGCACAGAGCTGCACACGCTTCCTTTGTAGTGCTAATGGAGACTCTTTCAATACATGACATTTAGTTTGAACTGTCCCTTTAAGAGTCACAAATAATAACGACAACTTTTCAATTGAATTCATGTTAAAAAAAAATAATAATAATAGCGTCAAGAAAACCCGGCCTATAATAACAGTGCCTGTCCTTTAATTCACCCCACAGGAATGTGTGTATTCCTGCGTTGAACATCTGAACGGTGAGACGATGCTTGCAACTAAAAACATTTTCAATTTGAAAGACTTATGCATTTCAGAGGAAAAGTTATGTGCTGCAGCCTGCAAACACAGAATGATTCATTTGGTTCACAAGGTTCATTGTGGAGTACTTGCAGATGGCCGTAGAAAATAAATGAGATTTTCAAAGTATGTGTAGGTGGAATATATCTGTGGAGCTGTGCTTTGCCATAAACACAATTATATGTCTAACCCCTGACAGCAGGTTGAGAGACAGAGATAGCAATAGTGTTTGCATATATCCTCTTTTACTCTGGCATCCGCTGTGTGTGGGTCACCAGATAACTGTGTGTGTGTGGTTACAGTAGAACAAACCTGTGACTGTTAAATATTTTTAAGTACATCCAGTGCGGCAGCAAGACAAAATACAAAGTTTGCAAGGATTCGATAATCTTATCGAACAGACAGTTGTAGGAACACACAAGGAGAGACACACTGTTTGTGTTGGCATTGATTGTTGCCCATTAAGCCTGAGGATGCACCGGCTCTGCTGAGGAACTAATTACGGTGGATGCCATCCAAGACGAACCGAAGTACATCCCTGGACTGAATAACCACTGTTTGTGCAGTGATGTCCCCTGGTAGAAGGAAAGACCTACAAACACAGAACAAATAGTATAGTGAGTACAGTTTGGACAGAAAAAGGTTATTGTAAGCACCAGCAAATGCCGTTGAGATTGGCATCAGTGGTTGTGGAAATCAACCTGATTTTAACTGTGTTTATTTATTCGCAATAATAAATATATTTACCAAATGGAGAAGGCACATCTGTTTGTTCCTGTGATTTTCAGGCTTTCACTTCAATTAGTCAAGATTAAAATCTCCCCAAACAGACTAAAGGAAATATGGTCTTCCTGCATTAGTCTGGTAACCGACAACTTCCTTTCAAGTGGAATCGTTTGTTTCAAGGTTTTGGAAATTAGTGAAGGAAATTACCATGTTTTGTCCTCAACTCTCAGCAAGTAAGCAATATTCACTGAGCTTCCTTCAGCGTTTGCTTCCACCACCTAATGGCTTTCATGAATCACTTTTAGAGAAGCTGGGAAATATGTCCAGTACAGGTGACCGTCTGAGGCCCGTGGGGATTAACCACCTGTGAGGGTGTGACTTTACAGAAAGAGGAAAACATCCAGTCATGAACAGGTGGCTCATGCTGTAGGCAGAAATAAGTGATTTTATCAGATGGACTGTGGGGAGGAGGCTTCTTGTATGGTGGGCTTTTAGGGATTTTTTTCTTACTGATAGGACACAGTAGCATAACCTACAGCATCTGCTACATTACATTTTCAAACCTGTTAATCAGGACTGTGATCATGTTGCGTGTGCATTCTTGATATTACAAATGGGAGGGAAAAAAAGACAGTTTAATAGTTATGTATTACTGTTTTTTTTTTCTTTCAGCAATGTCAACTTGAAAAAGCAAACAATACATTTTGTTGCTTTGCATTTGTTGTGAAGTAGAAAAAAGAAAGTAAAGGGGAAGAAAAGCCATCTCAAAATCTGTGCATTAGTGATACATAGAGCAGATTTTGTTGTAACTTCTTTTTGTAACTGAAGAGTCTCCTCCTGTTGGTTAAATCCGTTTTTGCACTGGTTCTTTTTCTTTAGTCAGGATATTGGCATCTCAGATGGTGCATGACTGTCCCCAGTGGCTAGGGTGTAGCAGCAGAAACTTATAGCTTTATGCAATGCATAACTGAATGAGCTGTAATGCAAAACACTGTATATACCACAGTGGAATTCTATCTACTAAATTGCATTATTTAATATTGTACTCAAATCCCCCCCAAAAAATCAAAGTATGGATCTTGGATTGTCCACACACACGTGAGTGCACATATTCACGTGTGTCGGGTTAACGAGAAAAATAACCCGCAAAGAGAGTTATCTCTGACTCTCATCTGAATTTATTTAATTGCCTCTCTGGTTATTAAAAATGTGTTTTCAGACTGTATGATTTATAGTCAGATGGTAGGGCAGGAAATGGTAAATTCATTGCCGTGTGTTGCACCAGCTAAGGCGCCACCTGCTCGACAGCATGTCCAAGGGGAATCACTGCAATCTATTACAAGCTCTCTCTAGAGCACAGCTTGTTTTGTCGCCCCATGCCCAGTGGGTAATTTGGAACCTAGCCCACTGTTTTCTAAAACATCCAGGACATTTTTACTACAAAATATTGTAATATCTTACTTTATTTTATTCACGTAGTAAAATATTGGTGTGTGGTGATATACAGAGTTATGCTTCTATACAAGGGCGCGGGAGAGAAGCAATATTGTCATAATGGCCTCATCAAAGGGTCCCATTTCTTTCAACTCTACTGTAGAGCAGTGGTAGCCTACAGTAATATGAGGTTGTGATCAAGGGCTGTTGGTCAAATCCCCAGCAGTGGTAGCTCTATAGTCCCCTCGTGTGTGTTATAGTTTATGCTGAATAGTGGATTTAATGTGCAAACTTAATTTTTATCAACACGCTACAGGCTTCAAATACTCAATTAACTTTGAACTCGGAGGCGAGGGTTGGAACCGCGCAATCTACCCACTATAAATGTGTTCTTACTTTGAGTTGTGCAGCCTACCTTTCAGTAAATAAGCATATCACTATGAGTGATGGAGTCAGCAAGAAGCCAAAGAGAGCCGAGAAATAATGTGCAACTGTATGCTCAGCAGTAAATAAGTAGTGGCTTGATAAATGTAACTTTTGGTGTTATTTTTTTAATTAATATTGGATAATATTTTGGGATTGGAGATGCTGTGTGTGCAGACTGGTCGCACCTCAAAAGCGACAATGTAGAAGCAGCACAGGCAGCAAACCGTGACTCATATCTACATTTTAGGCTGCCCTCTGACGCCATCTTGCTGACAGAGAAGTAGTGATTGACGGCGAGTTTTAATGGCGGATGTCAAACTCAGGGCGGGATGACGTGGAGGTGGATTGGTAAAACAAACAGCAGATTTTAACCAGGATAATGCAGTTTGTGTATTGATTTTTCTTTACATAATTTCCATGGATCACATTTGTGAACACACAAATTTTCACAATCACATTTTTCACATAACTGCGTAACTACTTCAAATCCTGCATGTACGTTTATATAATTTTTAAAGGCCTAACCAGTTTTTCACCATACACCAGAGTGCATCAAAAGCAGAGAAATAGAGCTTGACTTTTTTTTTTTTTTTCCAAGCGACCCCCCCAAAAAGTTCCTGGCTTAGCCCTCGTGGTTTTCAAATTCCTAAAAATGCCCCTGGTCATCTCTATAACCAAGGAAACAGAAGTATCTCTTCTTCTTCTTCACCAAAAAGAAACAGATAAAAAAATATTTATCAGTTGACTGCATAGTATTCTCAGAAGGCGTAATTACCCACTTATCTTCTATATATCACCCTGATCTATTTGCATCAACATATTACATATACAAGTCCATACACACATTTCCTGTGCCCGCAAGCACAAATAAACATTTTTTTTCTTTTTTTCTTTCCTTACTGTACTTCAGCGATAGTCTAATTATTCTTCTTCCACACAGATTTTGTGACCCCTTCACCTCCTACATTTTGAGAGACATACTCGAATAGGAACTCAGTGCAGGGAAGTTGCTATGCCCTTTTACCAATCCGCTTTATTGTTTCAAACTGAACTGACTCATTCTCAGAGTGGAGGAATGTAGTGAACAGAGCAGACCAGCAGGTGTGGATGTTACTTCATAAATGTCAGTCAGACACATCCAGGCGTGCAACGAGACAAAAACAGCTCTCTCCCCTCTCTGTCCATCTGTATTGTCTGCCCACA
Source organism: Hypoplectrus providencianus (assembly GCA_028566105.1). Taxonomy (NCBI): domain Eukaryota; kingdom Metazoa; phylum Chordata; class Actinopteri; order Perciformes; family Serranidae; genus Hypoplectrus; species Hypoplectrus providencianus. The sequence continues at coordinate 8,455,742 of JAOWBC010000711.1, forward strand.
TGCCGGACACTGATGCTTCTTTCCTCGACTGATGGATCTGTGTGTGTCAACGTGGCAGTAGAGAGTCGCAAAGACAGAGTCAGCTGTCATGTTGACCGGTTATTTTCTTTATGTGAAATGATTCAGTTCTTCTGCTCCATGCTGTTGTCACATGACATTTACTGAATGCAGTAATATATGAAAAGCCAATCGAGCACATCTTTTCATTCATAACATGAATTTAAAAGACCAATGGGTAGAATTTAATTAAAATATATTTACCACCATAAATGAAGGAAACACAATTATGAATACTATATGCAATTTAAGCTAATAGACTTGTATTAGCATAAATTGCATATACTAATCATAACTGTGTTCCATTGGTGTACAGTGGCAAATATGTATTAGAATAAATGACGAAAATACCAGGATTCTGTCAAAAATGATGTATTCTTCCTAATGACCAGCAGGGGGCAACTCTACTTGATACAAAATGAAGTCTGATTGTATGAAAGTCAACAAGGAAATTACCCTAATCCTAGCATGATTAATCAACTCAGTAAACATTTTGGTCACAAGTTCTCAGTCACTTATTTCAGGTCTTTGTTGATACAGCATTATGTACATTTTTTAATTACACATTTAATAATAATAATAATAATAAAAAAAAGGAAAATACAGCACTGTCTGCAGGTCTACCTGTAGATTGAGAGGTTGCTACCAAAACACATTGTTTGTGCTTGTCTTAAACTTTGACTCTTTCAGAATATGTTTTCACTTTAAAACAGTTAATTGTAGCATTCCCTTAGCATTAAAGTGTCTCATTGTTTTGTTGGACTAAAATAATCTAAATAGTTCACCTGTTCATTTTGAATAACAGACACCTCTTGCTAACCAAGCTAGCTAGCTAGTACAAGAATTAGCTTATAACATAGCATTCTCCTGACTTCTGATTGGCTGTGCACATGTCCAAGTCACATAAGAAAAAAAAAAGACATGCCAAAATGCCAGTTTGAGGCTTTAAACTGCAGTGTCTATATCCATTATTTTAATACAGTCTATAAATCTTACTCACAATCCCCTGCCCACCATATATGAATAAAAGGTTCAGAGTTCAAGGCTCAATGTCCAAGTAAAGTCCCATCTGTATGCATACTGCAGGCAGCCGTCTGTACTTTGAGGACAAATGCAGTATGCTCTAAATGAAAAGAAAAGCCATGTGATTTTGGAACTGCAGTACACCATTATTCGTCCTTCTCTGCAGTCCTCATTATCTTTATCCAGCTATTGTACTTGCTTTGATATTTGTTTACACATAACATCTATTATTCAATCGGATCATTAGGCAGTAAGGTGAACTGATCATTTGCACATTAGACAGAGGTGAAACCACCAACTATCATCATATATCTTGAGAGAGGGGAAAGTTTTTTATCAATGCTTATGCAAAGTATATGCACATGAAAAGTCAAGTGGCACGGGGCGTCTTGGTGGTTTGAACCTCTTGAAAAAAGGGCCCATTAAGCTTGCATTTGTCAGTCCTGTCACATCACGATGTTCTACTCTCCTTTAACAAAGACAAAAACACCATTGTTCTTATCACCACACAGCAGATATATTTTCAAGACTTTATTTCGCTTTTATTATGACATATGCTTTTGGAGCGTGGAACTCCCAGTGTGGGCAACAGGTTTGTGCCGGGCTGGAGCTCTGATGTGCTGAGCCAGCAGCTTCCACCAGAGCTGAGAGTGATCCAGTGAGATCAAGTCAGTGAAATTTGCTTCCAAATAATCCCTAATCTGTGATTAATGTCCCGCACCCTTTGCATCCCCCACCACATCATGGTTGACATTACATGGTCCTATTTAGCAGCTGAGCAGCTTGTGCTTGCACTCACACACAAACAGTAAAGGCACTACACTGTAAAATAATTTATGCCATTTTACAGTAATTAACTTGCACAAATAATACAAGTATGCATTTGTGTTGGCATTTGCATTAACGTACTATATTCTTGTAAATTAACAATACTGTTTAAAGTGTTGTCTGAAAGTGGCCAGGAATTCAGAGTACAATGCAAAACCTTTCTGTTTCAATTTTAACAAGCTACCCAAACTAAAGAATAGGATAGACCGTTTGTCAATACCACCCAAAACGACACAAATGAGCGTTTTCCAGCTCGCGGTACAGCGGAGTGCTCTAAAATGAGCACACATATCATTTACATAAACATAGAGTGTACAGTTGTAAAAAAGGCTACAGTATTAATTTATGTTACAAAACATCTGACCTACTTTAAGAGAAAAAACATCCTGGTTAGGCATTTTTAAAGGCCCTTTAAAAAATAAATAGACGGAAATGGGTTGGGTTTAGGGTTAACCCTAACCCTAACACTATTCATAAACAATCAGTCATGGAAGTTACGTAGTTACATAAAATCATAAAAGTAACATAAACAACATAGGTTGCGTAAAATATGTGACATTAATAAATACATGGGGCATGAATCCCATTTTCCTGGGATAGCCGTTTGTTTGACCCATCAACCTCCCCTACCACCTACCCAAATGTCACATCAGCCATTTAAATACCACATCGTCGTCAGTCATTACTGCTGTGTCTGTAAGATGTTGGCAGTCTGAATGCCCTAAATTTTTGAGGGGGGACCAGTGTTTGAATTTCCAGTAAAATTCCTGTGAAAAACATTCTCTTAAAGTGCTTCTCCTAGATTGCATTGAAATATACAGCATGACACTGCATGAAAGTTTCGCAGTGTCAGCATCTGAGGCTTTTACAGGGGGTTGTGGTCGAGTATTTCTTTTCATATACCAGAAGTCCTTTTTCAGCTTTTAAAAAACATCATGTCCACTTGGATTGACTATGGAGGGCGAAGCAACATCATCACCCAGGGAAAAATATATAATAGCATCACTTTTGTGCCTGAGAAATAAAGAAAAGCTGAAACTCTTTCTTGAAAGGTTTCTTCTAGGAACGGAGAATGTGCGGCTGATTTTCTTGTTCCCATGGAACTGCAAAAAGTTATTTCCAACAACAGGCAGCTGCTGGCAAGATTCCACCGAAAAAGTGATTGTACATCTGTTGGTTCGAATCCAGCAGAAGTGCTTGTGCCCTTGTTGACGAGAAGTTGTCAGAAAATGGGTTTTGTTTGGTAAAGTTACTACTGTTCTCTCAGCAGGGAAGTAGTTTATTGTCTCCTCAAGGATTTGTGCTTTTTTTGTTTTTTTAAACTTAAGAACTATGTGTCTGGGTAGAAGAGATGCTGTCTGTTCACTGCAGCCACCTGGACAGCTCTCACAGCAAAATAAACAACATGATAGAATCAGGTGGAAGTCTTGTTTTCTTAGTTTACTTAAACTTCCCTTCACAACTTTAAGTAAATAACTCTTGCATGACTTGCGTCTCTAATTAACGCCAGTATTAACACCTAAACTAGTCAAAAAGTAATGCAATAAGAATCCCTTTAGTCTGTAGCCTACAGTTTGTTAGGTAACATCAACATCTTTAAGCTAATATTCCTCTTCATGCCTGTTAACTTCATAAAGCCCTCTTCACAGATATGTTGTCACAGGATAAAATGTGAAAAAAAAAAAAAAGAAGTTTTAAGTGAGGGCTTACCTTAAAAAGAAAAGAAAATGAAAGTGTGATCATGAGCATGGGAAATACAGCAAGAGTCAAATGCAGTTAGATTAAAGGAAAAACCTCTCTACGATTGGATAATTTAATGAATGCAGATGCTTCCATACAGGCCATGAAGGGTTACTGAATGGTTTAATGAGTATGAATCAATTAATCATGACCTTTGCCGTCACCAGATGTTAGTAAGCACTCTCCACCACCATCATCAAAACACTAAATGAAGGAATATCTTGTAGATGAATGGTTCCCTGCCTAGAAGCAGAATAGCTGATCGGATTCTTGTTATCACCAACATCCTTTTTTCTTATGTTGTCAGTGCATGTACATCCTCAGTATTAAGTTTGTTTACAGTGATTTCAATAAAAAATTTGGTGATTCTTGTGTTTTTTTTCTTCTCCTGCAATCTGTCTACAAATTGCCAGCTAGGAAAATAGAGAAAAATCGATGCAATTTGTTATGCACATCAATATTTTAGTCCACCACTCTGCTTTATCTGGAAATACGGGGTGTAATAAAAAAATTTCATGACCCCCAAATGTTTTATACCTACTATTGTTAACAATCACCTGAAATTTACCTCTGAGGCAACATGAGGGTTGAGGTTGTTGAATTTTTAAGATATTTGTCAAAAAGCTATTATCTACAGAACAACAGAAAAAAACCTACAGAAATTCCTAAGATATAGTATAATATGTATCCTAATGACGAATGACTGATAAAGCAGAGTTTTTGTGCACACATTATTTATGTCCCCATAACTTCTTTTTATCACTTAAGTAAAAATGTTCTGTAAAAAATCATCCAGTAGTTGAAACTTAAATCAACTAAACTTTCACACAAAAAAATCATTTGCATAAAAATAAATTTCAACAACCAAAAGTCCTAATAATGAAGCCAAGCCACCATGACAGTAGATGGAACAAGAGGCTAAACCTAAAGTGTCAAAAATGGCAGTTCCTTGAGTGGCCACTGGGGGCTGGCTCCAAAGCGAGGTAACTACAAAGAAAAAGAAAGGTGACACAGTCAAACAATACAGTTGTTGTCTCTCAAATGTAGCAGATCAGTCGTATTAATTAGTACAAAATTATTCCAGGAGCAATTCAGCTTATTCCAGTTGGTCTATTAGAACTTTGTGTATTTTACCTAATATGAAACATTACTCAAATCCCACTGTACTTGTACGATGCATGTTATGCTTTATTATTAAACCATTCATATAAATGGCGGTGTTAGAGCATTAGTAGGCTGTAAGGACTCTTAGGGGTTTGGATCTCTTGAGTCTCCTTTCACATTAATTTGCAACATCTTTAGAGCATGCAAGTCCACTCTTTGTAGCATGTTATACATGTAAATGAACAGCTTCTATAAAGATGAATTATTATTCAAATGATCTGGATACAAATTGCCAAGAAGTAGAGTGTGTGTGTCAGAGCAGGAAGTTCGTAGAATCCCCCCCTCTCATGTTCTCTGTCCATGAAACAAGACATGGTAACCACAAGGGATTTTTATATTCCAAAGAGTTTGTCTCACTAACAGCCTCCCCCACCGCTGAACGTTACACTTAATTAACTTGCCTTCCCCTTCCTATTTCTTATGACTACTGTACCAACATATCTCCTGTTGGAAAGATTAACTGTGAAGAACGAGTGAGAAATAAGTTGCAAATGTCCCGCAGCTTGTCGTCGAAGAACGCGATTTGTAATCTGACACATGACTTCTTCTTCTTCTTCTTTTTTTTTTTTTTTATCAAGGTAGCTTACTTCCTTCATTCTTTTGATGTGTGTCATACTCGCTGTAATTGATTCCACTCACTTCTGTCATGCTTTTGCCTGCAATTTGCACTGCAATATGCCACCCTGAACTTTTTGAACCCATAGCATAATGGAAAAGCTGTAGAGCCTATGAAGCGTGAATTATCACCTGGTCTTGCACGTAATGCTGCTGGCACAAGAACAGAGGCGCTCAGCATGTCCTCCACAGTGAGAGAATTACATTTCTGATGAAGTTAGAGAGAGGAGCTATTGTTGCCTGACTGTGTAAGCTCAGAATGCTCCGAGAACTGACTCATTAGATCATTTCTGCTGTAGTCTTATGGGTGTCCCTCTAATTTTCTCTGTTTACCACCATGGAAACTTGAATGTAATCAAAGCTTCTCAAAGGCGGAAAAGGATTGATAATTATAAGTGGGTTTGTGCACAAACAGCCGAGCTCCAAGAAATTATAACGTGTTTCGTCAGTTTAAGAAAAATAAGAGAATATCTAATGTCTAGGGCTGTTACTAATTAATACATTTCCTTTTCCTTCTTCACAAAGTGCCATATGAGCTAAGATGGGAGCAATAAGGTGCGATTCTGTCTCCCAATTACTTCTAGTGCCATTTATTTCCCCGTTAAGGCTTCAGCGTTTTGTTTGTGCTGATGCTGCCTTTCACTAATACAAAACTTCTTGACGGCAAAAAGGAAAAGAAAAAAAAAAAAAAGAAAAGAAAATGTTTGCTGCCATGAAAAGTCTTTGAAATACATAGCGCTTATATAAATAAATTTGGTTGTGTTTATTCTGTCAGTCTCCTGATTACTTGGATTCAGTGATATTTTCAAGATGAAACAAGTCACAAATTTGGCTTGACAAGCAAGGAGGCATTATGTATGAGAAGGAAATGTGTTCATATTATGTTTTCTCTCCCTCTCTACATAAGTGAGGGCACCCTCCCTGCAAGGATTTTGGGGAGGTAGAGAACTTTGCATGCAATCCACCAATCCGCTAATAAAAACTATAAAAAAAGCTTATTTTCTACATGTCAATTATAACAGTATACTTTTAAACTTTAGTTATCTTTGATATTTTAATTTAGCAAGCTGCAAGTGTTCAATATAAATCTACGGTAATAGCTTTGATGCAGACAGACACATCACACTGCTCTACCTTCTCCCACACTGGTGTCATTTTGACTGTTGATCAAGAATGTAAAAACCTATACAGACATCTATTTACATTTCTAAAGCACTTTCTAACACACCGATCCAAAAGTGACAGCAATTTGGAGCGTAAAATATGCATGACCCCGTAAAACCTTATCCTCGTAAAGTTCTTACGGCAAAAAAAAGAAAAAAAAACCTGACAAAATACAATCACACAGAGACGCGCGACTTAACAATCCTAATGCAAATGGTAACCCAGAAACAAGCACAGCCTGGAGGAGAGAGGCGGCGAAAGATAAAACAAAGTGACTGTGTTCTTTGCACTAATAGTATACACTGTAACCCAAAATGTTTTTCAAAGTCAGCTTGGGGCTAAAAAGTCATTTGTTTAATGGTTTCTGCCCAGCAGGAAGCCAACAGTCTATTTTTAAAAAGTGATACTGATAGGATGGCCACACCTTCAGAACACCCAGAACACTGCACCGGAGTGTATCCCCGAATGGCCTCAGCGAAAGTGCTCGATTTCACTGCGCACCCTTTCCATAAGGGCGTTATAATGGGATGACTTTCTGAAACATTGCATGGTGACTAGGTGAGAACAATAAAAGAGGGCACAAGAGAGGAGCGAGTGAAAAAGACTGGGAAAAGAGGCTGAAAGAAAGAGACGCTTTAGCCTGCTGTATATCAGCTTAAATCAAAGGCCTTTGTACCAGTTTTTCTTTCCTCCTTTCATCCTTTTGTCTATGCGCTACTGTTGCTGCTCTCTGTGGTCACGGAGCCTTTTCACTGTGACTTTCCCAGCATGGTGCAGCAGAGGTTCCATCAACAGAGGTACGGCGAAGAGGCTCTGAGTAGACCTCTGCTACCACCTAGAGGTCTCAGCCATGGTGGCGTCACATCACATCCCAGCTGAGACCAATCACTACCAAGTAACTGCATGGATTGAGATTTTGTCCCTTTGATTTATAAGATGCAGCACCGTGTTGGACAGAAAAGACAATTTAATATCATGATTTTTATGCTCGGTTATATCTAAGCCGTGCATTGTGACCACTGATGATAAAATCTGCACTTTTAAGAACATTTAAAAAAAAACAAAAAAACAAACTTGTCCGTCCCGAGATGTGACTCATGCATTTTTCTACCCCGTCCATCAAAGCTCCCTGGGTGAGACAGAAAGTGTGGAGGCTTCAGACAGATAAGGTTTCAAAGCTGCCAGCCAGGAGAGAATTTCTAGCACCACCTCTACATTTAAGCCTTCACTGTTGAAAAAAAAAAAAAATCCACATACACTGTTGCCCCCTTTAAATTTGCATAACAGTCCCAGATAGGTAAGAATGTGATATAACTACTTCACAGGGCTTATTCCTACCTGGAGAGAGGAAGAGGAGGAGGAGGAGGAGGAGGAGGAGGAGGAGGAGGGAAGAATCAGTGTCTTTGATTTTTTTTTTTTTTTTATACCAGAGCTTTAAAACCATCATGCTTCTGCAGCTTCGGGTAGACGCTCGTAGCGCTGGAGCTCGGGTTTTCCGCAGTTGCAGACTACCTGAAAGGCGACAGTTTGTCTGATAGCAGGGTGCTGTTTTCTGCAGGGTGCAGAGTAACATGGGTCAGTACATATCCAAACATTTTCTGATGACTCCTCCAGAATGTCTCACTGAAAGTTGTAATGGAGAGCACACAGATTGCATAAAAAAAAAAAAAAAGTTGCCGGGAATGTAGACACCCTGGAGGCAGGACAGAGTCCGGGACTAAACTCAATTCCATCCTGGATATCACCTCTCTCTGCCTTTATAATGAGCTGATGCTGCTTTGAGCAACTTGAGCCTCACCTCTTCGGAAGGTGCAAAATGGAGTGTTTTAGTCACTCTTTTGTGCTGACAGCCATCAGAGTGTACTGTGCTTCCTACCAAAATTGTCCCAGCCTCAGCAACTTCAGGCTGCTGGCGAAGCAGGACAGCTGAACTGTCACACTACTTCCTCTGCATCGCACTAATCTGTGCAAGATTCGCGCTCATGGTTTGGACCTGTTTCTGTGCAGCCTATTTTTGAGTGAGCATGAGAAATTAATGCACAGGCACACCGTCATTTTGTATACATATGCAATACAATAATTCTATGGCTAGGCCCAAGTATTTCCTTTTTACATCTCAGTGTACTTTGTTTATTGCTCCTGTCTTCACAAAACTAGACACTCTCTGTAACCTGTTATTTGTGCCTTTCACAATGACAATCAGAAAGTGCAAAACAACAAACACAAATCATCCATAAGATATGTATGAATTCTGAGTGACCCTGGCAGCATTCATTTCAGTTCTTATTATGCTCTTGCTTGACTGTGTCTAAATCGTTTCCATGAGAGACGACGTTCTTTTTTTTCCTGGAAAAAATCTTCCGAGCATCCTGCTTGACATTCAAACAGCGGATAGATCTTCTGCTTGAGAGCTGACTGTACAGTTTTCATAAGATAACATTTACAAAACTACCTTTGTGACTGTTTACAAGGTCAAACACAGACTCATCCTGTAGCTTAGGCAACAAGACATTTTGGGGGGAACACTGCGGTGCAAACAAATTTGCGTTCTCAGCTCAGTAAACAAAAAGGCTTACGTTTAATTGAAGATGTCAAGACAAATCATGCAAGATAAACCTTTAAAATAATCACAAAGAGCTTCGGAGCCTTTAAGCCCTTTAGATTCAGAGCTGACCACTGAAATCAGGGATTTAGAGACCCTCAATTCACATGGCCGACAACAACAGAACAAAGCTTTGAACGCACACTGAAGTCGCTCCTTTGAAAATCTGTTTGTTTGGTCATACATTTAAATCTCATTCTTGATTATTCGGGCTTTATTGAAGTGCACGCGTATTCACGTGTTTTACCGATCCGCACACATGCATAGCTGTCGTTTTATTTTCCCTAGCAGCTGGGAGACGTGCCTCCCATGGCTCAAATAATGTCAGAGAATAGTGTATAATCTTTAGAACAGCTGTGGCTGGAGATAAAACCTTAATCAGGTGAAGGGAGCTCAGTAATATAATAACCTGAAGCCGGAGAGTCACCAAAGATGCACCGATAGACACAAAAGAGCACTACTTGATAATCTTAGTTTAGGAGCTTACTTACTTGACTATCATGGCCCACTCAGAACTGGATAGACATGATTGGAGGATTTAATGGAAACCCATTCATGTCGCCTGGTGCTCCAAGATAGTGGGGGAAGATAGAAAGACCTCACTCAGGATGAATGGCTTTTAATGACACACTTGAATCCTGACATGAACTATGAGGACATGGCTGAAACTGACACGTGTACTGGAGTTTAATGCCACATGTACCAATGAATTTAGAGACATTGGGGATTCTGTGAACCATGGTTTACATGATTTTACCTCATATGTCTAAGGCACTATGCTAGCTGCTCTGTCTAGTTTTCCAATACAAACAAAAATCTTAGTGTTACTAATGATTATTATGACTATTGATTTTTATCTGAATGGCAAATCAATATATATTGTTTTGGTTCAGTGTTCTATAATGTTAACTGGTGTCCAACATGGACTTTCTAGCAATATTTAAAATGCAAATGATGTAAATGTTTCATTTTTTCTGTTCTTTTACCAACACTTGATTGCTTGTCATCATTGTCTTAACTGCTTTTGTTGCTTCAGGGCTTGCACATTGCAAACAAAATGGCAACTCATTTGTTACACAACATTGCTCTGCAGAGCTACTAGTGATTTAATGTGAATTATGACCCAGTGTGCATGGGAATTGTACTTGCAGCCAACAATTTTACCAGTAAAATCCCAATAAATCCCAAAAGTCTCTGGAAAATTCATATCATTGTAATTCTAAAAAGTGATGGATGTGGAGTTCAGTCTCACATCTGGCGAAGAAGGTGAGAAAATATTACTTGTTGGATTGTTTGTTTCTACCCACTCATGCAGCACCGGGTCACCATGAAAAGTTTGGCTGTTTTCTAAAAGTTTTCAGAGAAATGAAACTTTCAATGTCATAGGCTTTAATATTAAACCATAATGTATGGCAGAAAAGCAAATGCAAAAGCAAAAGTTCATCCTGTTTGACCGAGGAGTTTGGATGACCTTTAGTAAATTGCTTGGATAAAACTGGAACATGGCAGCACTTTTTATAGGATTTCTGAAACCTGAAAGATTTTCTCGAAGCATTCCAGATTCCAAACTAATCTGGTCTCCAGTCCATATCACTTCCCTCAGGTCCTTTCACCCGGAGCTCCCGTATTCTCATTCTCACCTTCCCAATCAGCTGACCTCATCCTCCTGCACACCTGACTTCATATTTCCCCTCATCTCCAGTATGTAATCCTGTGAGTGGCTGTTCAGGTCCTCAGCATAACCTCTCTGCTTTTATATTGTATACATTCTGCCAATGTACTGCAGGTTCTTGGTTCATTTCCCAGCTATTATTTCCTCCAAGGTTGTTGTGTTTTCTGTATTGTTTGTTTGTCAGCAGCATTGCAGATACACAATTTGCTAGATTTTCTGAAGCTTGGTTGAAGGTTGAAGCTTGGGCCAAGGAAGATCTGAATCACAGGACGGAAGGAGCAATTATTTTTCATTTTCGTTACCACTGGAAGAGAGAGTGCGGCCGCTGCGCTGTCTGAGTGCCCTTCTAGACTCCTACTTGTTTTCAGACATGCCCCCTTTCTTGCCCCAGCGGCTTTGCTTGACTTAGACTTACATATGAATGTCAACACATCTTCACATCGAAGGCTGAGTCGGACTGAAAAGCTTATCCATTCAAACAAACATCTCAGCGCTGTGGAGAGAGGACTTATCCCTTTTTTGTAACAACAGGTTTTGATTCATTTTTGATATATGTGTTTTAGACTTACTTTCTTGTGACTCATCTACAATGAACGAGCAGTGGGAGGTTCATTTCACCGCTCAGCCGATTTCATCTTCACACTTCAAAAAGACACATGGCTGTTGATCAAAAGGCTCACTGATTGAACCTGTCATGTCTGTGTCACAAGAGAGTCTCTATCTGTTTGGCCACTTTGACATACTGTATACATTTTTCACTTGATGTTTTGCTGGAAAAAAACTGTATAACTGTATGGCAAACCTGTTCGCTGTAACCTTCAGAAGTGTGCCACTATCAATAGCGTGCTCAGAAATAATTGTGTGTATTATAATTTTCAATGCTTTAGACATTTCAAGATTCAGAGACCAATGAAATTACCAATTATCTATCAGAGAGAGATGTTTTCAAGCCCCTAATGTGCCTTTTGTCCTCTTCTTTTACTTTGTCATTCATTATTTTCATCAAATCCAAATTTAAAATAGCATTAAAATGCAAATTTCAGCGCAGTTAAAGGTTGTTGGGTTTATTTATTTATTTATTTTTTTTTGCCTTAAGCTCCTTTTGATTTCAGTTCATTTAATACCTGTGGCTATCATTCACCAGCAGGAATATTATGTGCATTGGTTTTGAAGCTTCTGATTTAAGTCATGCACTGCATGTAATTAGACACAGGCAGCGTGTGCACCTTGATTAATTAGTTATCTCGGCTTAGTCGTTGAAGCATTTCTACCTGAGTCCAACTACATGCTCCCCGTGGCACATCATCAGCGGGGGTTCCTCTTAGATATGTAAAGCTGACTACAGGACATGGTTTCCATTTCAGCCTCTCATTGCTCCCCTTTGGGCTAAATACATCCTCAGGCAACGCCACATTGACATTTCTATCTGACCAAATGGTTAATTGCAATTACACACAGAACCACAACACCAGATTTGCTGGGAACAGTCATAATGTTGGACCCAGTCGTTGGGAAAAAAATGTAATTTACAGAGTCCTTATAAACTAAGATAATTCATCTTTTTAATATCAGCTCAATAAAAAATAAATCAACCTTAAAAAGAAATGTGCAGAGGCTTTTATTTGCATGCAGATGGCAGACTGGATAGTCGGGGCTATAACTCCGTGCTAGTTTTTTATAATCATGTTTTGCTTCATGTAAGTTGTAATTCTTGTTCACAGCTGGTTATACATGGAATTTAATTGGCAGTCTGCCCTGCTATATGTACAGTGATGTCTGGCTTTGAACTGTATATTAATATAATTGTGGGTATATTAATGCTTTATGTGTTGAATATCAGGTCAGGCCTCCTAGCTAGATTAGCTCAGTACCATTATATCAGCAGATAGGGGTCCTTAAACAGCCTGTAAAGTTACAGAGGCCCATTTTTGTCTTTTTTAAATACTGCAGGCAGGATGGGATGGAGGTAGCAGGTCAACAGTAAAAAGTGGTGTACAACATACCTGGGAAAACAAATATGAGATGCAGCTCAGCACTATGTAGGTGTAAAAAACATTGTCTTTTGGTTAGGTGCCTCTTGAAACAAGGAATCAAAGAACAGAGGGTGTAGGTTTTGTTCAGTTTGTAAAACCCTTTGAGGGAGATTAAGGATTCTGAGCTATGTAAATAAAATGAAATTGAAACTATGAAAGTTTATACAGATGTATTACTTAAGTCTATGATGACTATTCTAACAGTTAATTATGTCTCATAAGTTGCAAATGTGTGGTTGTTTCCATTTGTTACATAGATTTGAGGCCACATTCCACTTTTTTTGAACACTTGAGAATTAATAAAAATGGTCAAACGTCCCTCTGAAATACCACATAAAGATACCAAAACGTTGAGAAACACCATGAGAAATTGCTGTGATTTGTAGTGAGATCTGGTATTAACCAGTTTTTACACTTCTTATGTTTGAATAGCAATTACTTCTGTTCTGAAAAGTGCTGAGTAATACTCTCCTTGTTTTTTCAACATAAATAGCCAAGCCTAGTTTCATAATAGAAGTTGCGGAGGTCACAACAGGCCATTTTATACAGTGATGTCCTGTTAAAAATGGTCTCATGACAATGAAATAGTTATTACAGGGAAATTATGAAACTATTGTTATAAAACCATGTCCATGAAGGTCTCATCTTTCCAGTAATGCTGTATTTATGTAAGACCACGACTGTTTAGGGACTTCTGTATATGGAAATATGCATGTTTTCTGCCACTGTCAGATATCTGGAGGTCATAGGTCAAGGGATTCCTTGAAAATTTCCACTCAGTTTCCCCCTTTAAAATTTAGCCTGAATTGGGACTATTTACTTAGAACAATTCCCAAGACAATATCATGACATGGTTGGAACCAGTGTCCTCTACACTACACTATATAATACCAGTATCTTCACCGAGCCCACGTCATCATCTAGCACACAGTGATGTCAGCTGGGATTACCAGCGCTCCTGCAGGTCCCACAGAGATAATTAACACAGACACAGAGAGTCAGATGTTCTTATTGAATACCCAAGGTGTGTTTGCTCTCCATCTCCACAAGCTCCCTCTATGCAGGAACACACGGATAATTTTCCTTCAGCCGCTTACATGACATCATACAAGACTTGACTGCTTCAATATTGGCTCTTTCATAGACTTATAATGTACTGTAAGCTTTTAAGCAGTAAGACCAGAAGAAAACCCTGTAAAATCCTCAAAAGTATAAAATCTAAACTATATTTATACACTGCAGGCCTGAGAAACATGTCAAACATGATGTCTGGACTGTTGTCACAGAGAATTTGTGTATACGGCAGCGTCAGTGTGTGATAAGTTTGTTTTGAGCTACACTGCTCAAGAAATGTCAGGCTTTCAGTCAATCTCTCCTTCTCTGTACACATGATGCCACACACTTCTTTCCTTCATTATTCACACGGAGAAAAACACACATTCAAGTGATATTTATGATGCATTTCAAGAGCAATAAAGGTATTATTAGGATGTAGAAAAAAGGCACTGATCCAGGCTGCTAGATAATAAACATACAGATTTAATATTCATAGACCCATATGAAATGATACCTGTTTCAATGTATAGAATAAAATAGAAACTGCTCATATAAGCTAAATATTGATGGTCATGATTTGATCAACATTCAGCAAACATCTTTCTTCCTTTATAGTGGGAGGAATATAGAGCCTGGTGTACTTAAAGTCAGACTGTAAGTAAGTAAAGCCTTCACAGCAGCTAGAATAGCTTTTAATCCCCACCCAGGAAAAAAAAAAAAAAAAAAAAAAAAAAGAAAAAATTTTTCTCAGGAGAAATCAGCTGTAGCATATCTCTCTTTCTCTCTCTCTGCCTTGAAACCCACTTGGAGTCTAGTGTTTGACGTTATACAGAAAAACTATTTGATAAGAAGTTGTGTGATCATTTAGACAGATAAGGTAGAATGAGACAAAACATTCCCACAGCAGCACATACAACTTATTAAGAAATGCATCGGGATGCATAGACTTATCCAACCCACGAAGGGATTAGTTTACAGATGAGAACTCAGTAGTTGAACTGAGAGACTTCTCGGTACTTACTCCGAATCCGTCCACACTTCAGCTCACTCTACACTGATAACAATCTTGCCTCATGTTTTGATCAGGGGGATATCCAGCAGATGCAGTTCACAGAAGCAGACCACCAAATGCAATATACACACCATGTTGTAACAGATCAAGAAAAGAAGAAATAACAGACACTTCTTTCTTCTGAGTTGGTTTTCACCCTAAACAATGCAGAAGGGGGAGAGAAATCTTTTGTTCCCACACTGCCTCTGTCAACTGGAGAGAGATGCGAGACAGTTGACTTCTTCGACACGTACTGTAGCACTGAACATAGTGAACATATGCTCTCTCCTGGTCCGCCGGTTTGTGTTGTGAATGCTGATGGCGTTTCTTAGAAATTTCTTTCAGTAATGGAAACTCAGTGCAAAAATAAAATAGTTCAACATATAAAAAGCAAGAATATATTTGCAGTTATATTTTTCCCTTTGCGGTGTTTCTTACCTGATTATTTCTATCGCCTTTTTTGCTTCCCTGGAGAGGGATCAGTAAAAATGGGTGGGCCCATTGCTTTCACTTATTTGTCAGTAATGACCACAATGAGTTTCTATATGCTGGAAAACAGAGGTGGTTCCTTCAGGGTTCTGGCTACATGCTCTGATGATATTAGGTCCAGCCTCTGCCAAGGATCAAACAGTGACCCACCAGTTCATCAAATACTCCGAGCTGGACATTCATAAAACATGCTTTCCCCAGCTAGCTCTTGGCACTGACTCAGATGTAATAAATCACATACTGTATATTTTATAACCTAACTGGCCTAGGGTTGTATTGGGGGTTGTATTTAGACAGTTTGCCTTAGATACTGAAGATATGACTTGCTGCATCTTTAATCAGGGGTTTAATCCTCACACACTACCCTTATAATATATACATTTAACATCCCAACACAGCATTCAAATATATGCTCCCTTCATGTGAGATGAAAGAAACACTGACATGCATTGCTTTGACTTAATATCCTTAAACATTGCACATTTTCCAATCATTTACCCATAGATTATAAAAGTTTACTGCCCAGCCATACTTACGAGCCCCTTATCTTCCGAATGGTGCATGCATGGATGCACTCACACACACACAACTTCCACAAATGAACAATTTTCCCTTTTACAGCCTTCTTGTTATCGCCAGTAAACTGCCCCCTTGTTATTGCCTCCATGTATTTCCAATTATTTTATATGTGAAAGAGGGCAAAGGGACAAATGGAGTGGAGACGGGAGAGGGAAAGAGTGTGGCAAGCCAAGACGCTTTGTAATGCCATGGGCAGGTTATAAGGAAGATAAATAGCGTGACACCTTAATGGAGCCATACAGTTATCCTTTATGAATAAAGTGAGATTGCTTCATAAAAGGTACCGTCCATGATTAATGATAGAACTGAACCACTTGCATCGATCCTGGACATAAAAGGACTCTCCAGTATTTACAGCTGTTAATGTTATAACAAATGGCATTATAAAAGTTGGACGTAATGTGAGTCCAATAAAATGCTACAGACTTGGGAATTACACTGAGGCTCTGGTGGCCATTGCTGTCACTGTGTTCTGAGAGTCTTTAGCTGAGGAGACAATGACGACAGAATAGAAATACAAAATACACTAGAAGACAGAGTGCCGCAGGTCTACACAGCCCTGAAAATACATTTGAATTTGCCACATGGTTGGCCAAGTTGGATGACAATGTCTGTAACTTAAACATTCATGCACTTTGTGACTTCGGTGCTATAAGGCCACTGCATAAATAAAACATACAAGGAAAGGCCATTAGAGAAAGGCTATGAAGTCATAGCGTGCATCATGTGTTGCATTTTACAAATATCAAATAACTCCAAAACACCTCTTCCACTCCAGCACTTCCTACCGCAGATCCATTTTTAATGTTTTTAGAAAGGAGGCATAGGATATGTAGGTAAACAGCAGATGTCAGATAAAGTAGTGTACAATCCTGATCCCAAAGAAGTTGGGCAACTGTATTGAATGACCATGCCAGTTTTTCCATTTCCAACATTTAGCCTTACTTAGCCTGAATGTTTTTTAGACCCCTTAATGGTACGTGCTATACCAGTGTTGGCCACTGGGGACACCCCACCCCAAATGATTGTGATCGTTCCTGCTTGCACAAATGCTATCAAGTAATGTTTTTCAGAAGGGGCCAGTTTGCTTCCTGACAAGCTGGAATGGTTGGTACCAATGGTTGCAATGGGTTATCTTGGTCCATATAAATACTAGAACTCTAGCTTTAAAACCAAGCCTGCTGTAGCCTATGACAGACCAAGGTTGGCAAAGGGAATAGATGTCCTGGTGGAGTTTAGGAGGTTAAAAAGAGCAAAACACAAAAATCATAGCTTTTACCAAAAAGGCCTGCAGTTAAACCACTAGATTAATAATGCATTATATATTTCTTTCAAAAATATGTGATGTTAACTAAAACCATCTCCTTTTTTATGTTTTGTAAACTGAAAGACAGGGGTACTATGACTCTTATTAGAGGTTTTCTTATCGTCTAATTAAACTGAGTTCAGAGGTGAGTTTCTTCATGCGTGCACTTGGGTAATAAATGATTTAAAATGCTATACCTGCATTCTGACCAATGAAGCCAGTAGCAATTTCCAGCCTTGGGAGGAAAGATATTAACACCCCATGTTGCCATAAAGCAATGTTGAGATGTGCAGTTCTAACTTAACAAAATTTTCAACATAGTTTTTAAGTAGTTAAAGCAAACTCTATATAATTGTGAGAAAAAAAGCTCAGCCTTATTTCCACAAAGTCGGACAACAGTGCTTTAGAAATAATTCACATCTGGTGTAAGAAAACAAAGATAACAACTCAACGCATACAGCTGGTGCAGGTATAAACAGCAGCTATGTTAGAATAATGAGAGGTGATCAAATTTTAAACACTGTGTAATTGTTCTGCTTGAATGTGATTTTTTTGGATGCATTGTGGCGATTACGAGATTTGGCTCATGCTGATCAGCTGATGTCATGCACAGCCCTGCCAGAACTAATCCAAACCTTGATGTTGATGAGGCCCGCATTAAGAGAAGCCCGAGGCAATGACACGAAATTACTCGCACCAACTTCCATCTTAAAGAAACTCAGAATAAGAAGACTTTACCTGCATGCATTTTTCAGGTGTTTTTTCAAAGCCTCTGCACTCGCTAGATTCCAGTTAATCATGTTTCACAAAGCAGTTGGTGTTATTTTTGCTGTTTGGCGTTTTCTCACCGCCAAGACAAACTACCATTTAGTATTTCGATTTTTTTTCCTGACTGTTCTCTACATAAGAGGTGTGTATGACGTCTGTCGAGATCTGAGGGAGACATGTCTTTATCCTTTCTTTCTTTATCTTTAATATCTTACACTTCCAAAAATATAGATTTCCGCTGGGCGATCATCTGTGTTCTCATTCAGTGGCCTTTATGCTCCTTCAGACTAAAGTGAATAGTTCTATTCATTCACACATTCAAATTGCCTTCTCAGATTACCCTGCCCTTGCCATTGATTATTAGAGGTGTGTGTTTAATGGGAATTGGCATTAAAACTGAGATATATACAGTGTTTTCTTCATTCAAAAGTTTTCACACCAACTATGTATTTTAAAGGGATGTCTTGGCACTCATACACGGTTTTACATATTCACAGTGCACTCATTAACTGCAAAAAGAAAAAATATATTTATCAGAAAATATTTGAGCTTGCATTATAGCATGCTAACGCCTTATCAGTTCCTGGACACAAAAAAATCCAATCCAAGACAATGTGTTTACACTCTTTACATGCATAATGACTTCAGTGTGACAACAAAATCATGGTCTTATAATGAGCCAAAGGTTTACGTTCGAGTCAAAGGGCTATTGGCTAACTTTCTATCAAAATTTCATGTTATGTTGTGGAATAAAAAATCAATTTATATTTCCAGCTAATATGTAATGGGAAATTAGAGTCTAACATTGTCTCTTTGTATCTGTACATCCTTTTAACCATGTTAGTTAGCCTTGGGTTTACCAAAATGGTCAAAGTGATGCTAACGCCAGTGGATTAGCGAGTGCGCTATCTCTCTCACTGATTGGTCACTTCCATCTCCTCGCTGTTAAACAAATGCCACTGGTGTTTTTTCAGGGGAAATTTTTATGTTTTTGAATAAATATATATTCATAAAAACTTTATCTTCACGATAAAATAGAGTACAGTGAAAATACAGGTACACTTTTCAAGGTCATCACCTGAGTTTTGCTCAAGCTTTCTTACTGTTTTCTCTCATCTGATTGATGAAATAGTTACTATGAATTAATGGAAAAGCTGGTGCATCTCATACAGACGCCAAACCTTGTTCAGCTTTGTGTAACATAAGCGAAACATCAGCATCTGAAGAGTTCGGCGTGAGAATGGGTTGAGAAGAGGAACTACAGTTTGATTCATTTCTGCAGTAGCTATAATATATGTAGCCATGCTGGTTGCCAATTGGATAGACCACCCCACAAACGTTCAACTTGCCTTTCTTGCTCTGCTTTACTCTGTTTTGAGTCAAGATAGTGACATTCGTTCTTGTTTCTGCATCTCGTAGGTTGAGTATGAGACTAAATGTCTCATTAAGACACTCTGCTTTCCCAAAGTGTCAGTGCCTCTTGTGATGATGACCAATGAGCGAAGATGTGGCTCAGATCAATGGTCTGTTGGATGGCCTGTTGAACCTGGATCAATAGCTGCTGGCTGAGTGAGGACTTGTTCTCTGATTTGGTGTTTCTCACTGTCAGACACTTGCTCATAAGATGCAGTCACTCTTTCAGCTATCCACCCCCGCACTCTGCACACACTCACACATTGCACGCACGCACATAAATACACTTCCCTCTCTATCTCTTGCACTCTCTCTCCCTCTCTCCAGGCTAAATAGTTTGCTGGCAGTCCCCGGTGCAACAAGGTTAAGTCATCATGCCATTTGACAGAGATGGAAAGGGTTATTATCTGACGCTGCTCTGGATTCATGCTGTGTGAGACAAAGGTGCTTTTGGATCAATACACATATAAGTGCTGGGGCTGGGACACTCAGTCTGATCTAGTACATCATACGTAGTAATATACATCTGACTTACCAGTACAAAGTAAAAGGAGCCAGCGTACTTATTGTCATTTGTTTTTCTTAGTCACTATCCTGATGAATTTTAAAATGCAAAATGAGCCTTTTAAATTGATTCAAAATAGAAATTCTGATTGAGCAAAGGGTGTACGTTTTCCAAAAAAACAAAACCAAAATAAGAGTCAAGCCCTTCTATTGGTGTTGTAGATTATTTTCAAGGGTTTCAAGTCCCCCATTTTACCCCATGCCCTGAACAGCACTCTGAACAACACACTCATGTCCATGTCCAATTATGTTTTGAAATTGAAATTATCTATCATTGGGAAACCACTGACATTTTGTCCCTCACTTGCAAGCAATTCCAATAAAAAGATACTGCAAATTTAATTGGCTAATGGAGTTGCCAGTGACAGAGAGAGGGAAGGCAATAATTGCATTTGAATTGCAGATTCTTACTACTAAATCCTAAGCTTCTAAGGCAAAGGAAGGAACAAACATCAGCATTTCACCCGAGGAAGAAAAAAAAAAAAAAAACAGCAAGGACAGCAAGATGGCTGACTGCTGCGAGACAATAAACAGCTGACACTATAGGTTGCCATGTGCTGATGTACTCCTGCTGCTATGTCTTGTGAGGTAAATCTCGCACAGAAATTCCAGCTCTCTAGAAAAGTCATGCATAATCCCTGCTTCCATAAGAGTGAGGAAGGTTAAACTTAATGATATCGGGCCAGTGGCTTCTAACAGCTTGCGAAGACCTTTGGATACCCTGTAATTTGCATTTCTGCCATAAAGAGGATGCTTTGCCTTTGCATGGGGTCTGTGAACACCTGGAGAGGACCGGTGGTGTCATCAGAAATTCTGTTGTTTTACTGTCGTAGAGCTTTTAACACAGTACAACCTCATAAATCTGAATGTCAACGCTCAATAAAATGGATTCGGGTATCTAACTGAGCTCAGTTTGTTACTTAAAGGGAACATGACTTTGGATCAGATCTCCTCCAACACAGTTCCCCACTAATGGTGCTGTGTTGTCAGCTCCTATGTTTGTCTTGTATACAAGAGGCGTGAAACACAATCAGGAAATGAGCCATATGCAGAAATCCTCTAGTGATATAGCACTTGTCAGTTGTATTTTCAGGGTGTGATGAAAAGGAGACAAATCAAATCATTTTCAACAGCATCCTCAGCTGCAGAAAGATGGGAGCAAACTTTTGAGGAGGTGGGCGAGAGAATGCATTACACAAAACAAAATGAGATTGATGCTACAGCTAGCAGCTCTGTGAAGCTGCATTGAGACACAGTGATGCTTTAAGCTAAATGCTGACATCAGGTTGCTAACATTCTCACAATGTTAAAAATGCTGAGGCCCATTGATTTGTGGACACCAGTTTGAAAGGCATAGATTGGTAGTAGCAACCGGTCAATGGTTGCAAAGTTGTAAGACAAGGACACCTATTTTACTCTATATAGCCATGATTTATGATTCAATGACCATAGTTATAAAATAAACATCTTTGCTGCATTGAAGAAGATATGAAGCTAATGATTAAGACTATAAACTTATAAAGAAAATTCTTATTGAGGTAATAAATACTGAGAAGTCTAGCCATGTTCCGAATGATTTTCGTACAATCACACTTCTTTTTGCATCCAGTGCAGTCGCCGTCTGCTGACCAGTTAATCATCCTAATGATCCTAAGATCCTAATTTGCCATTGAAGCATGCTAACATGTGCTATCTTAGGCTAATGGGAATATCGTTGCAGGTATGACCATAACCATAAACAAACTGTTTGTCCAGGTGATGGCTGCAAATGAAAAGTCAGTGGAATCACCAAGTTTTTGCAAGATTAACCTGTGTACCGAATTGTATGGCTATCTATTTGATAGTTGTTGAGATATATCATTAAAAACCAAAAGCCCCATGCTGGAACTAGAGAAGAGGCAGCGGGATCAAAAAAGTCAGTAGCT
This sequence comes from Hypoplectrus providencianus, assembly GCA_028566105.1. Classification (NCBI taxonomy): domain Eukaryota; kingdom Metazoa; phylum Chordata; class Actinopteri; order Perciformes; family Serranidae; genus Hypoplectrus; species Hypoplectrus providencianus. Next base: position 8,477,791 of record JAOWBC010000711.1, read on the forward strand.
TTCATCCTCAGGGGTTTAGGATTGGTTCTACAACATTTCAAGGCTATCCATTAAATAGTTATTACAACATTTCAAACTGCAAGTATCCTTAGAGCTGTGCTGCTAACATAGCGAATAAAAAAATAAAATCAAGATACTAAGGACTCAAGTAATGTCTAATGTCTCGAGTGAGATAAATTTTAATATTTCATGAAGGCTTTCCAGTTGCTTTTCAGTCCGATTGAAACAGTCTGGACACTCAGATCACCAGTTCACAATATTACATTTGAACACAGAGGCAGTTTAGGCTGTTGGGTAATTGGCTTAAACTTTCAAAATGTCAAGCAGTCTGCGGTTTTCTGAATTCTGGAATGATCAATTCATATTTCCTGACATTTTATTTACCTTAGATGTATTGATTTGCAATTGACTTGAAACGTGTGCTCTGAATAAATTCATTTCCTGTCATGTCTTGAATCAACATCAATGCCATGAATTCCCAGCAAGATAATATACCCTTTAATAATCATACAACTGTTCAAAATGGCTTTATATTCAGTAACGACCACCATGTAGCTTGTGATTTACTTGAAATTGGAACTTGAGCCCTTTGGACGTGATGCAGGACTTTTCAGTGCCTAAGTTTGGATTCGGTGAACTGTTGACTGTTGCACCGACTTTGTATTTGCTCTAGACATAAATCATGCATTGCAGAAAGTCTGATATGAACATATTGAACACAGCATGATAGAGATTGAGATACTAGGCTGCTTGTAAACATACTTGAGAAATATGGATTGGAGAAGTGGAGATTATTCAACCAGATATGTTCTTTCGTAATGTGTCTATCATTTAAAACTACAGTAATGAAAGAAAAAAACCTTTACAATCTGTGTCCTCGTTTTAGACTCTTAATGCACTTCACAAAGCCCATCCACAAAACCCTCTTCTCCATGATACTTTTTCTATGTCTCTGTATGCTCTGAGCTCTTGCTGTTGCCTCTCCCTGCCCGCAGCCCCATGAACACACTCTCTGCAACCTGAACCTCATATTCACCCTTTTTGGTATTCCATGGACAACACTCGGTGGACGCAATCTCCTACCAGGAGAGCTCTTGATTTGAACTGTACTGTATCGATCTTTGACTTCTTTTGGCATGAAAAAGTAGTTTTCCAACCCACACCTCTGGTTCTCTGGTTCCATTCATAGAATTCTATTCCCAATTGAGACCTTGCGCTTCACCCCGCCGGACTCCTGTGTTAATTCATCTGTGAGTTTAATTTGAGATTTCTGTCACCTGTTGAGCTTTTCCCAAGCCAGTAAAAAGCTCAGTCGATGTTCTGTTACACTCTGGTTGTGAATTGTGTATGACAACCATGAAATAACATCATATGGGTCGCTCTTGTGACCCTTACTCAAGAGCCCTGACCATTCTACCATCAAACCCAAGACCCTTGATACAGAAAAGATTAGAGTTGGAGAGCAGAGGAAGTTTTCTGCACACATCTAATGTTGTTTAACACAAAAGCCTGCGAAACATAGGACATGCTCCAGCAACCTTAAAGACAAAGTTCACCCCAGTTCAGAAATACATATTTTCCCTGGTATCTGTAGTGCAGTTTTTAAATCTAGATGGTTTTAGTTGGAGTTTCTGGGTGAAAGGGATAACAGATGTACAGATATCTGCCTTCTCTTGAATATAATGGGACTGTATGGCACCACTCCTGTGGTGCTTAAAGCAAGGAATAAAAGAGAAATACTGAAAGCTCTACAAGTCAACTGCTATATACGTCCATTTTATTCAGACAGACATCTTTTCAGTCAATATCTCTGACATTCAGCAACTCAAACCACAAAAATATAGATTTATAAAAAGCATGAGAGTTATTTATTTCATTTTTGATTTTCAGGTGAACTGTGCCACTAATGCACCTAAAAGGACATTGAAAGACTACACCCTAAATAACCCCCCCAATGTATAAACCCCATATGTCATTAGTTCTGCTCTCATATACCAATGACAGACGCATTTACAAATTTAGAATATTAAGATGTCTTGTTCATAAAATTAATATCAGACAGGAATACGTTGTTTAATTCTGAAAGACTGCACTTTTCAGCTTCAGCAACACAACTCCATTCCTAGAGTTGTCCCATTGGTACACTGGTAGGGTGCATAGTATTGAGGCTCAGTCCTTGTTTGTAGGTGTCCCGAATGGGAATCTGACTTGGAGCCCTTTCCGGCATGCCTTCCACACTGTTTTCCCTTTCCTCTCCTGATATCTGAAGTCTTTCCATCCAAATTAAGCTGTAAATTGGGCATGAAAATACCTTTAAATTAAATACTAAAACTACTTCCCAAAGAGTAGTTTAGGGAAGTTTAGTGAAGAAGTAACAAGGTGATTTAAAAACATTTTTGTGCCTTATACTCCCTTTGGTCACTTTGCTCTTTTTTTAACACTTCGTAATGTCACTTATGCCTTGACACCAAATGTACGGCCACTAGAGGGCGCCACTCATTGCAGATGTAAAGATGGGATCTAAAAGCTGCTCTACAAACAAAATGAGACATTTAAAAAAAATCTACATTACTGACATTATCACAACATCGATGACAACATTTAGGAATAAAAAGTGACTTTAATGCACATGAGTTGTCTTTTAAAAAGGAATATCATATTGTTCTTCAGCCGCTCAGAAAGAGCATTGATGTGCAAATCTTCCCTCAAAAACTCTCAGCTCTTGGCTGAATACAGAAGAAGTCCACTTTCCATTAAGTAAATAGATAAATACAGTAGAAGCAGAGACATTCCACAGGGGGACGAACACGCTATGGTCTAATATTCCTCTTATTCTTTTGAAAGAAATAAAGAATTGGCCAGGGAGACACAACTTCAAAAGAGAGTCACTCCCCACTGAACCTATCTCTTGACTCTTTGATTGTTAGCTATTCTAGCCATGTATGAGGTATTGTAGAGGCTATAAAAAAAAAGCATGACCTCATGTTTTATTCATGGCTTCTCCACTTTCATAAGATAAGGGGTGTCATTGTTGCACCAGTACAAAGTTAGCAAAGCTTCTGTGTGAATGTTTCACCTTCAGCTTTTGCGAGCTACCGCATTGTTGTGATCGTGACTGCGTGTTGATATTGATGTGTGAAAAAGAAAAGCAAACAGGATGAAGTGCTCTCTATTAGGATCTCCATCCAGGCCTTGCATGTGCACTCTAAGCGCATGCGATGCCTCTAATATGTCTGGCAAACATCTAATATGTGTGTCAAATGAAAGCATTTGCATCATAGCTTGCCCATTTTGCACACCTGCTGCAACATGCGTGTATCATGCATGAATGCATACACACATATAAGTATGTCTGCATAAATTCATGCACAAATAGCGAAAGGAAAACACCTTGCCGCAGCCCAGTACACAGATTTGTTGTAGATGGATTTTCTAGTGAGGTCAGGGGAAACACAGGAGAAGTGCTCCCTGGAATGACTGGCACGCTATTTTGTGATGCTGTACCTGGGTTTGATAGCTTGTGCTGATATATTTGTTCTGACATTTATGATAGCCTCACTGTATTCCCTAATTATTGAACAATTTCAGCATAAAATCCGATTTAGCGGTTCAAATGAAGCTGCCTCAAGTCATTTGGCTCTGTCCAAGACTTATCTCCTCTGGTGGGTTTATTCATTTGTTTTGCTATATTTTCTGTCTTTGTCAACCTTCCCACTGTATATGCTCCATAGATTTTTCAGCACTGGGGTCTCAGAGTGAAGTGATCAGTTTAATCACAGAGCAATATTGCCCCCTGTTGGCCACACATGAGAAAACCTTTAAAAATCCTTAGTGATGCAGCCATAATATGTATGCTGGAACCACACCAGTCACAGTGTTGTTACAGCTCATCACTGACCTTGTCTACATACCTATTATATTACTGCTATCACATTAATACCCTTGCATCTTAAGCAAGTACAAAATAGGTACAATTACACAGTCACCACGTACAAACTGCAGCTTCCAGGTGGGTGAGTGTTAGTATATAATTGGGGTTATTAAGTGGGCGGGCACCTTGCCCCCTGATGTTTCAGTGAATTACACACAATACACCAGAAGGCATAACAGCAGATTGCGATTTCATGGAAAATCCACGTCATCACTGTATCAAACTGCTTGCTGGCAGACTTGCAAGATTAAATACATTTGTTATTTATTCCAGAACGGTGTTGGAACAATTTGTGTCTTATTGGTTTTTTTTTTTTTATGATTTTATTCTTAAAAAAAAAAGTATTCATTCATTATTATTTGCTTTTTATCCACTCCTTTTCTACTCCTATTTGATTGGCCAGATCCCAGCGTGCTAGCCCTCATTGTTGCTAACTCCCTGCATTGATCTGGTGAGTGTGTCACTATAATGTCTCCTTTACACATGAGTACAGAAGCTGCTGCTCACCTCATAAGGAGGAGCATAATTCATAAAGGTTCATATTTCAACCAGCTCCACATGATCGCCTACCAGCTTCCCACTGAGTATCATTTTAAAAAAGAGGAGTAAAATAGGAACAGATAATAATCAAAGTTTTTTTTCCCCTTCCTATCACCTTTATTTAGTTATCCAGGTTGGGATTTTAGTTTGTATCTCAGAGACACTGTAGCACATGATAGTAAGGAGAGTACAAGATGGAAATGATATAACATAATTGTTTCTGATTTGAATTTTATTTTCGAACATCACCATTATCTTTTTGTCATGTAAATTGACATATTGAGTCCAAAAATCACAAAAAAATGAATCCAATATTGAATGTATTATGCTTAGGCATTTTTGTAAAATCTTGAATGCCATATTTTCATACATTTCATATTTTCATACATTATATTATTTCACTGGATTATAGGCTCACCAGATACCTAAATGTATGCGCAATAAGAACACAAAATGTACAATCTCAATAAAATATTACATTAACTTACAAAAATGGTGTCAGGAAGTTCAATTTTAAAAGTTGGTGCTGGAAGGGTTAAGCTGAAGACGCTATTCCCACATTATGTAGCACTCTCTTGTTGATGACATTTGGCATTTCCACAGAATATGAAAAGGAAGGTAAAATTAAATTTGCAAATGCGCAGTGCTCAGAATAAATATTGACTGCCAGTGCCAGGGTTCTTTCCCACAGCCTCTTTTCATTAAACAGTATTAAAACAAACAGTGGTGCAGTGGGGAAGCCGCTACGCGTCTTTGAAATAACCATATTATATAAAAAAAAATCTTATCTTTAACCCTCAACATGGTGTCAAAAGTAGTTTTTTTTAGTGGCAAAAATGATTTTCCTGTTAGGAAAATTTGGCATCCACTGTACTTTACAGTGTGTTTTCCCTCTCTTTTCAGTCCTCAAGCCATATTTGCATCTTATGCTGAACCACTGCAGCCAACAGCACATCATGTGTTTGATTTAATACCTAATCCATATAAAATAATCCACCTGGATACATGATGCCAGGGCTGGTGGCGGCTCCCTCCAGCCTGCCTGTGCCTCCACTCATGTGGGTCCAGCTACAGCAGCAGTATAGCTCATGTATGGCACAGTGAACGGTGCAGCATTCTATGTTTAATTACACAATATTGATTCATTATTCTGGGGTTGATTGTACAGGGTCTTTATTACTGCCACAACATGACTGCACCAGTCAACTTGTCAATGAATTGTATTTACAGCCACCTGATTGTAGCTTGACGTCGCCAGAGGTTGTCAGCAAGTTAATATAAGAATGTTTTGTGCAGCATCCACAGTTTTAAGTCTTGTTGTCATATAGCAGTATTTCTGCTCTAAACAGGAATATAACACTATGCAAAACCTGACCTAACCCAAAGCACATTTTTCTTAAATACTGCACTGCAGTTATTAAATACTTTACAGCCTCTCTTTTTTTTTTTTTTTTTTTTTTTTTTTTTTATTTTTAATGTTTTGCATTGCTCCAACAAACCAACCACCAACATTATATTTCATTTATTCTTATTTGTTTCACTCATGGTAATGGAAAAGGAACAGGGAGAAGAAATAAAAATAGATGGTCTGTCAATTGCAGTTATTTAACAGCCAGTACTTAGTGTTACATAAGCCATGCATTATAATTCACCTTCAACCAAGGAGACGCAACCTGGCAGCTTCATAAAGTCTAATTATTCCTTCTTTAACTAAAGAGTGTTTATTCAGTACTTCTCTAGAGAATTCTGCAGTGTTGACCACTGAAGTACACATCCACTTAAAACTAGTGACTAAAGTGAAACGTCCTTCTATGTTCCTCGTCCTCTGAATTAAAAAGAAACACTTTTTTTCTGTAAATGTTCTGGTTATACTCTGCTTTTTCCCTGCAAATATGTCATAATGTCTGTAATTTAATAAAATGTTTAAGTTTAATATTGCTGACCTATAAGTTATCATATCTACTGGCATGTTAACTGACATAAACTGAATAAATAAACAAAGTTGCTCGCCAATATCTTCATCAGATGCAATAAACTGGAGTTCATTTGCAAATGTGCTCAAGAACACATTAAAGCAGATTTTGCATATTTTTGCAGTTATTTCTCTAGAGCATCTTTTAGACCTCAATGAAAATCAGGATTTATATTTATCCAAACGCTTTTAATAAGCACAAGATATGCATAAGTACAACTTATAACGACGCTGGACAACAGCTTCACTATTTTATTCAGTGGAAGCTTTTATTCATTATACAACTCTGTTTTTTTCTGCTGTTTATTAATCAAATCGAATATTCCAGTTGGAGTTTGTTCCTGACTCCTAAACAGGTTGAAAGCAACCTTGTATGTTTTGCATCTTAATTATCTTTCTCTGTGTGACTGCTCTCTGTATCGGAGAGCACACATTTGTAATTCAGATGTTGCCTTGTTTGCTCTGTCTGTCAAATAAGCTCATGAGAAGAGGATGAGCATCCAGCCTGTGGCCAAACTATAACTTATTACACCATCATTAGCTCCAAATCCAATAGAAAGGAAGGAAAAATAAACTTGAGATTACGCGCAAATTAAACTGCCAATATTATTATCTGAAAACAAACAAAGCACGCTTCATTAGCGTGTGGAAGTGGGGAAGCAGTGTCTTGACATCCTAAAATCATTACAATTATGCTGTGGAGTGTACTTGTGATAATAGATTGGAATAACTCACCCTTGAAATAATTCCAAACCAGCATAAACTTGGGCCTAAAGGGGACCTATTATACTTATATTCAGATTCATTATTGTATTTCAGGGTTTCTACCAAACACTCTTCATAAAAACACACTGGCCATGGCTGCTGCACCTCTCTTCAAGCACTGTCTCTTTTATTCCCCTTCCCAAAAAAGCCTAATGAGCTCTGATTGGTCAGCACTTTCCAAGTCTTCTGCATCCATGCTCCACGGCCAGGTTGTTTGTACAGGAAGCAAAGACTCATTATCATGTTTTAGACTTTTCTCCGCCTCTTTCTTGATGATGTGTAGTTACTATTGCCGGTGATGCTGGCAATAGTATAGTACATGGTCTACAGCCATCGAAACATGTCAGAAAGGTCAATTCCTCACTTTTTATAGGTAAAAAATCCAATAGATAATCATACTAAGAGACATAATGAATTAAATTCATGAATTACAGCACTCATGTCGGCCTTTTAACTAACTAACTTATTTATATACACTGTCTTTGCACTTTGAGTATGTGGCTGCTACAGGGGATTGCCCCAAACAAAGTTTCGTTGTATCTCGTTGTACAAGCTTCTATTCTATTCTAACCAGGAGGTTTTTTCCTAAACCTTGGTCAGTGGTTTAGTCGCATTAATTCAAGGAAACTGATATCTTTTTTTTTTTCTTTTTTTTTTTTACACCCACAAACTGTACGGGTATGTATGAAGACATGTGTGCTATAGTTAGGACACTCACATGTATCATTATTGAAAAAAGGTCTATTCTCGATCAACCAGAACCAGCAGTCTGTCAGGACTTACATTTACCTACATTAAGAAGCATGACTTTAATTTCCATTATTTTTAATAATACCATAAAAATTGTAACTTTATGTATATATATTTGATGGAAAATAAGAAAAATGCATAATAACTCCCCTATAATATTAAAATGTACTGAAATGAGGATAATGTCCAATCATGTTCCACAGAGTATCTGATTCACAGGATAAAAAAACAAAACAAAAAAAAACTTCCAGGCACACATTTAGTCACAGCATTAATTATCAGTTGCTCTAATTGCGCTCTGTGTCCATCTAATTAGTCTGAAGGCAGCGATTTTTTACAGCAGTCAATGTGTGGGAGGGTCATGTCAGGAGCTGCAAATTAGGTCTGGGGTCTCGCTGATGAGCCGGCGGCGTCGGAGTAGATACGGGAGTGTGCCATGACCAGATGAAAGGGATACAGTTAGCGCTCTAATAATCTCTGCTGCAACGCGAGGAGCTCAGGTCCGTCCCCCCCGTCCTCTTTTGAAATCCTGTACAGTGCTTTGTTTCTGCGGCAGGTCAAGAGTGGCGCTTACATAAGCTGACACTGGAGGTGTGACATGGACTGTTGATTACTGAGCTCAGCTTGCAGTGAAATGTAATTCTCAGGGGACGTGCTCCTGCAGCCAGATAATAATTTGAACTGGTTTCGCTTTGCCTCTCTCTTTGGAATATTTATACCAGAAAGGTTAACGATCTAATATGAACGAGTTCAGTGGTAAGGTGAGACGTGAAATTGCAATTTTCAGCTAACAAAATTTTTTTGTTTGTGTCTTTAATCCTTTAAGTGTAGCAGCGCTGGTTGGTACATTCTGCTGAAGCGGCTAATTTACTGTTTATAGACTGTATAACTCATGGCTATTTTTCCTTTTTAATTGCTCCACATAGAGCCATTATCACATTTGAGTTGTTTTTTTTCTTCTCCTTTTGCTCTGAGTGCTCATTGCAAAAAACAGAAGATGTACCTTTGAAACATATATGTGAAAAACATCCCTGATTTGTGATTGAGTTATATTGGTAGTTGTAGTTTATGTTTGAAGACATTTGTTTTAATGCAACATTAAAATGTATACAGTAACAGATAATATATTGTAAGATAAAAAAAAAACCAAAAACAAAAAAAACAACAAAAACATTTGAATTCTTCTGAAGCAGTATGGGATTATGGGATATGTAGTCTTTACCAAAAGTGCAAACGGTATATGACGCCATCGTCAGGGGAGACTAAATGATCATTTAACTTGATTTAAATTGAACATTTTCTGCAGTTTAAAGATGCAAGTCAAATCAACAGAATATACGACAAAGGCGTGGTCCTTTTCAGAAATTTAGTGCAGAAACTGTTATTAAATTAAAGCTTTTGGATGTAAGCTTTAATCTTTCTGCGGTGTGGCTCAGACCTGCAGAGACCTGATACTAAATCACCATCAGCCTGAAGTCAAGATCAAGGAACTGATAGTGTAACAGGCTTTAAATTGTGTGCATGGGACACATTTACGAGCTCGTTTGTTAAATGCAAATAAAACTGGCTTCGAAACAGATTTTTTTTTTTTTTCACTTTCAAACAAACGTCGGTGTTGGCCCACCTTTCATCTGGAAAACCAGCTCTATAATGAGAGTCTTAAAACCCACTGGAGGCCGAACAGGAATGCAGGAATTGATCTTTTATAATCTCTGTTTTTGTTCTAGTTTGAAGTCTGTCTTCATCATTCTGTAGCATCCAACTGTCACACAGAGCTGCAGCTTTCCCTTCAGGGACCATAACAGATGTTTCTCAAAGTGAAAGAGAAGCACGGATGTGAAATTATTATCGGCTAATATAAAGAAGAAGAAAAAAACAATTGGGTAGAGTGTTCAAAGTGGGATGTAGTGAAAAATCACTCCTTCTTTTGAGGATCAATATGAAGGATCCTCCAGTTTCCAGAGAGTCAGACGAGTTCAGCCGACCAAATGATTAAATCAGTGCAGACAGGAGGAAGCTGATGTTCTCATACGTATATCCAACATTTGAGCCAGACAGTTTTGATACGTCTGACTGTTAGCTCCGAAATTTCACAAGCACAA
>JAOWBC010000711.1:8497648-8509082 GCA_028566105.1 Hypoplectrus providencianus
TTTAAAATTAATTTACATTTGAATACAACAGTGTGTTAAACATCCCCATCCTTTAATATCCTCATGTTTTATTGATGATATATAGACAGGGCCTGGGGCTGCCCACTGAACTTATTGATTCAATCTACTTTAAACAAACATTCCATGTGCTTTTCAAATATAAGAGATTTTGAGATGCTAAAGCAATTCAGGGGGTTCTGGAAAAAAAAACGTCACCTACCTTGAGGTACTTGGTGAAAAGAAACATGTCTGCAGAGGTCAAGACTCCAGGAAGTTCAACACTCTGGTAGCATTGACCTCTTGACCTCCTTTTAGATTGTTTTGTCGACTGCTGCTTGCAAGTTAAAAAGTTAACTTTGAACCTCAACTTTGTTGTCAACATAGATGAGAAGTGATGGAAATAAATAAATAAGAATATATGGTAATCACACCCCATACAATACCACAAAGCTTATGTCACAGCACAGTTTTATTGCCCTGATATGGTAAAGATGGTGATGACAAATATATTTGTGATTTATTACTGCGCAGGTATTTCAGATAAAACAATTTCATTTTGAACTTCATAAAGATATGATTAGAATTGTACACATCTGTGTAAACATCTGTCTATTAATTCAGTCATTTATTGTATTTATTTATTTTTAAAGAAACACTGATTTAACTGCGATAAAAGTCTGTTAAAAAAAAGAAACCTGCACTCTTCCTTTCAGTGTCTCTGAATGCACTTTGTGTTACATTCACATTTGGGATGCATTTTCTTTTTAAAAATCCTCCAAACCACGCGACAGAAAAGCCTCTATAATTGCTGAGACTCCACCTCATGTCTGTCTTTAAAAGGACACGTGCTCCTCCGTGTCTAAGTGATTTGTTGTCCCACGGTGTGAACACAGATGGATGTTTGTGAGGAGCCGAACATGTCATTCTCACTACACCTGTGCTGCCGCCTCCTGGACGGACGCGACTCCTTTTCGCAGCGACTGTAGCCTGCTATAAGTGAGCGGACAGCTTATGAGCCCCACTCAAAGCGAGAGATCCACACAACCAGGAGCGGGATGGCGAGGACATTACCGCTGCACCTCCGCGTCCTCCTCGCAGGGCTCTTTTTCACGGGGACCTTGATGACGGTCCGGGCGAACCGAGGGGCGGCATCGCCCGACGAGGAGAGGGACAAAGAGAGCGAAGCGGAGGCGCCGTGTGAGGTGAAAACCGTGACCGTGTCTACCCTGCCCGTACTCCGGGAGAACGAGTTCAGCTTCACCGGCGGAGCCTCCGGGAGCGTGCTCGGAGGAGGGGGAGCTGCTGGAGCAGGTGGCGCCGGTGGAGGAGGAACTGGAGGAGGAAGTGGAGGTGGTGTTGGTGGTGGTGGAGGAGGAGGAGGGACAGGAGGAGGGGGGGAATCCCGACTCCTGTTATTTGTTAGAACAGACCTACCTGGGCGAATTTCCGTAATGGATGATCTTGACAACACAGCTCTTCCCTACTTCACACTCGGTAAGAACTGCTGTGTTTCCCCCTCCACGATGATAACCAGTCTACCTAGCTGCACGTCTGTGCGCATAGGGACCATGCACACTGGGATAACCCTCAGCCAGAATCATGCACTCATATCTGGCGTTTAATCACCTGTCATGTTTGCGTTCAGCCGTAGTGTAATGTTTGTACCTGGCGTGCAGTCCAGATAACACGGTGCCTTTCAGTCCCCATGTGTTCCTTACATACTGCTGCTTCCACATGGGATACAAACTCTCATGTTTGAGTTACTTATTTCCTTCCTCTTCTTCCCCCTCTGCTCATCTTTCCTTCTGCCTTTCCTATTTTGTGCTCCAACATGATTATGACTTTGAATTTCATGCATACCCCTAAGTATGGTGCCCCAATCAAGGAATGTAATTTGGCCCTGCAAATATGCATGAAATTGGTATTTTATTCTCTACTTGAGCACGTAATTCACAGCACACATGCATTGCTGGTGGTGTAAGTTCATCCGAGTAAAAACAGCAGGCTGGAGTTTGCATTGCTTGTCAGCATCCGGCGGCTTCTTCTTTGTGTGTTTAGTCACAGATAACTGAATCCAAACAGCACAACAGTGGTGTTTGACAGGTCATCTGAAGTCCCCCCCTGTGAAAGCCGCTGACTTTAAAATGGTCCTGGGAGTAGCATCACTGATTGGATAATCATAGAGGGCATAATAGCGGGAGAGTATTTTTCCCTTCCCTGAAACCGCAAAAGATATTTGCTTTGTAAGAGGAGCAGACTATGCATGAAGGGAACTTGCTTACCTTGCTTTCTCCATATTTTTCACTTATGCCACAGAGCCGTGAGAAAGATGGATGCTCTTACACTTGCCCCTTTAGTGTGCGTGTGCGTGAGCCGAGCAAGTGCAGGGAGTGTGTGGCGCGCTGTAATGCCTGTTAAATGCAATAAGGCGCGCAGGGTGGCACCATAATTACAAAATGCTGTATGTATTCCAAATCATTTCAGGGCAACTGTATTTGCTCTGCGTGATAGAAAACCTGTTATGTGGCAAATACAAAGATGCAAGATTTCAGGGAGGTCATTGATGTGGGTGCTGGGAAAATCCATGTCTCATTACTGGAGTTTTTGGACTCGGGCTTGCTATCTTTCTTTCTTTCTTCCCTCTCTCTCTCTCTCTTTTTCCCCGGTCTCAGTTTCATTCTCTGTGCGAGGAGTGCCGAGTAAACTGGCTGCGCGAAGCAAAGGCAGGCAGGCAGGCTGAGGGCTGGAGCATTAAGCTAGTAAATCACTTTCTATTCTCATTAAGGACAGCCGTTGACTGGTGAGAAAGGCCTCTCTGTCCTCCCAGTCAGCCAGCTAGCAAATTTGCTGCTTCGCCCTTCTAGTGCATGACTGCATGCCGTGGAGGGAGGGAGGGAGGGAGGGAGCGAAGAGGAGGAGGAGGAGGAGGAGGTAGAGGAAAAAGGGCTTTAATATTTTTAATGCAAGCATGTTCGCTCATGGAGCACACTGTGAACATAACTGCTCTAGTATCCACATAAATCCTGATAAAAAAAACTGACATAAAGTAATCCATTCCATTAGGAAAAACACCAGTAACATATGTTTATTTAAAAAAAGAAAAAAAAAAGACCCAATCTACTCATATTTTTATTGAATATATGTTGTCCGCCAGAGAACTAATCCCAATTCTTCAAGGCAAGCTCGTATTATAAGACACCCGCTGGGTATGTCATCACACGCAGCCACACACTGGAAGTTAATGGCGATATAAAACCCGTCACATTATTATTATAACTGCGCTCAGATCCTGACACAGGAGTCCTAAAGCAGGAGTTGACATTTTGGTGTCACCTGTGTTTTCCCTCTGCTCAGTATTCAACAGCAGCGGGTCATCCTGACAGCTTTCCTCTTGATGGATGTATTAGTGGCAGAGTTCTGCTGTGTGAAATGAAATGCTGTGCCCTGGCATCATAAAAATACACTGTTGTTGATCCAAGAGAGCAAAATGAGCAAATTGAATCACATTTTATCAGCCCAAATTCTTCTTTGCTGCATTCATATGCTACTTTTATTGTTTCCTCCTAATAAAATTGTGGATTTTTTTTTTGTGCCACAAAAGCTTAAGACCCGATAAAAACCCAGTCAGATAAACACATATTATTATATAGGCTTAGGCTAGGGCATTGTCATTTTTTATTTACTCCTTGGTTCATTTCAGGTTTTAATACCCTCTGAATATTATATAGGACTGTATAGATTGTAGACCATATTGGATTTAGGTAACACCCACCAACACTCTTTCTGTTCTTTTAAAGTCTATTGCTCTGAAGCTTTCAGGAACATCAGCGTCTGTGAGGAAAAAAACAAAACAAAAAAAAACATGCACTAACAACTCTAACAACACAGCAAACGCTGTCTCCAATAATGTAATATGAACTAAAGAACAGAGAAATTGTTCCAAATGCTGTAAACAACTCAGAGTTAAAGATTCCAGGTCTGGAGTAACTGAAATTTAATCTAACATTTTCTCGCTGGCTGAGAGTAAACATATTGAAACTTGAAGTCGATGTCTCTCTCGAGGCACCTGCCAGCTCGCTCGCTTGCACACTTTGACCCCTCATGCTTAAAATAACTTTTGCAGTTTTTATTTTAGCAGCAGATTAAGAGACTTTTTAAATAAGTGCTCTTTTTTATTAATTTTTTTTGCTCTCACACGGCCTCATCAGTCACTGTTTAACCCTGAGATTGACGCGTAAAGGTAAAGGCGTCCCTGTACGTCTCACCTCTTTCTTTCCTTTCGTATAACACGCTGGCTATTTTTGAGAAGGTTTCAAACATTCATGGGAGCACCTTATTAGCCAAATGCCATCGGCGCCATAATGAGCTCGGCCCACGCGCGCGTTTCTTCGATTCTGTCAGATGCAGCGATTGTTTTGTCGAACCGACGTCAGAGGTTAGGGGAGGTGGGGAAAAGGACAGCGAGTCCCCCTTCCCACTGTGGCGTGCTGCCTGCTCAGCTTTGATTTATTACCTCAAGTGTCATGGAGAATGGATGAGCAGAAAGGTCAGTGCAGAGGAAATGTACAGGGCTGCGTCCCCGCTTCTCCCGGTTCTTGTTTTGTTTCTCATTCTTACATGAGAAAATAATAACGGAGCGAACTGAAAGACAGCATTTCCATCACACCGCCTTTTTTACCACCCTCACTTCCTGTAAACAGCATTGGATTTGCTGATATGTTTGCTTTCTCCAAGGGTGCGTTTTAGCGCTGGATGAGGTTTTGTGCCTAAACCACATTCAAATAAAGAAGAGTTTAACTTTTCAGCGTTCCTCCCCTCGTGTCATCACACCCTAACTGTTCCGCTGTATTTTCACTTGGAAAAAAATGAACGTTTATGCCAGTTTTTTAATGCAGTTGTCTTGCAAAATGTGTCAGTACTGTAATGCAACTTTGTAGCATCGTTTTGCAATTCTGGGGAGAGAATTCGATGCTGCCACGCTTTGCCACACAAGATAATTTTCTTTGCTCATTTTAAGTGATGTGGGACTGGGTGCAAATCAATATATTTAACAACATGGCTGACTCGGTAAACACCTCATTAGGAGTTCACCTTTTTGAAAACCTTCAGGCACTTAATGTGCGGAGGAAAACATCCAAACATCTTGCTGTCCTTTCTCGTTTCTATCCATTAAAACGGTCCAAATCTTTACACTCATTAATTTTCCGGCACATTTTAGCCTTTTTTTATTTTCAAAGTTAGACATGTCATCCAGCCTTTTCCTCTCTCCGTCCTCTCTCTCTGCCACGCTGTATCTCTCCAGCAAACCCTGCTTGCTTAGAGATGGGAGATTAAAAGCAACAGTGGTGAAGTGAAAAAAAAAAAAAAGAATGCTTGCACCAGAGCACTCTGTTCCCCGTGGCACTGAACATGTACACACTGCACAACATCTCAATCTGATGTCAGGGGTTGAGCTTAGCTCTGCAGGACAAGCAGCGAGGAGGACGGGGGAAAGGTCAACAGGGAAGATGGGAGTTATTACAGCGTGGAGCGGAGGTGGAAGAGTGCGTTTTCGTGAAAAATTTCACCAAAGTGCTTAATTAAACACGGGTTTGAATGGACTGTAGCTGGGAGTCCTGCAAGAAAGCTCATCTAGCTGAAATAGCCAGGCTGTAAATACACCACAGAGAATAGGATCCATGGTGGAGCCATCAAACGGCCTATTTGTCATCATTTGACCTGCTATAATAGACCTATAGGAGGCTGTCTGTTTAAGATGGATGCTCTACTACAGGCAGTTTCATTCGTAAAGGGAATTCTGTTCCTAACAACACTCCTTACATTTAATGCCCTGCCCGGTGCTTTAAGTCTCCAAGTTTGTTCGTATCCAGCAAAATGGCATGTTGACAACAGAAAGGAAGCAATCCGTGTGGTGGTCGTCATTGCACAGTGTTCTGGCCGGCTAGAGCTGCTCTTCACCTGCTGCCAGTCACAGATGTTAAACGTGAGGCTGGCTGCAGAATCACATGATGACCAGATACCCAACTGGATGTTGTAAGAAGTGTCTGCTTCCACTGCGATGGGTCCCCATTAGTGGTGGATGAAATGCAATGAGTCCTCAAAAATGTCAATTGTACAGTTGTACGGGATGAAAAATAGGATTCACATTTATGTTTTTAGACTGACTTCTGCTGCCATCGTGCTCACAAAGTGTTTGACTGACAGTGATGAGGAGTTTAAATGGTGGATTTCACACTCAGAGAGGGACGGAGGGTCAAACACGCTAAACCTAAACATGGAGAACGGCATTGTAACTTTTTTATTTATTTTAATTTATTTTTTATTTATTTATTTATATTTATTTAAATTAAATTAAATTATTTAAGGAACTTCGATGTCTTAAATCACCCTCACAATACAGATGACTATTAAATATATGAATAATATTGTAAGTAAGGTGATGTATTGGGATTTTTTTTGTATCTAATTCAACAAAATGAAATGTTTTTAGTCTTTCTGTACATGGACCCATCCTCCCCATTCAGCCATGTAAACACATGTAACGCCCACTTTAGTTAAAAAAACAATACACCTTGTTGATGACTTTCAACTTTCTTCCATTTCTGCTCCCATGATAAGACGTAAAACAAACATTAAACTCCCCATCAAAATAATATCCGAGTCTTCCCAAAGTCATCCTATAAAATCAATCTTTGCCATCATTTGGAGATAGGAGGTTCATATCAGCCATATTTTTGTCTTATTTTACAAAAATCTGTCATATCAGACACCATCATTAGCATAAGATAAGAAGAAAAGTTTCCTTTTTTTTTGCAACCACAACAGTTGGATTTCCATTTATCACATTTGTTGTAACATCCAACACCATAGCAAACTTTCTTTTCTGCCGTCTGCATAAACTATTAATTAAATCTGTGTGATATGCAAATCAATGATACACTTTTACATGTTTTAAGGTTGGATGATAATTGAGACGCCGCTGCTGACGATGGGTTGCACTTGCGTGTGCGGGGTGTCGAACACAGCCGCGGCTTTGTGCGGAACTGTGTGTGTGTAAAGGTGGCAAATGTGACGTTGTTTGGCAGTTTCGTTGAGGCGATACAAGATGTGTGAGAGATGAAAGGAGAGCCAACATAAAGGGTCTCAGGAAGGTGTCGGGCCATAATGAGGCGCCAGAACAGCTAAAGCTGTTCTCTGCAGAAAGTCTCTGAAAGTCTACTTTAGCGATGAAAACGGCTCTGAAAGATAACCCCTGATTCACACTTTTTGATGATGGTGGGGGAGAATGATGTTGGTCTAAAATCTCCCATAGTTGATAAATATGGGTAAAATCTTGTTTAGTGCACAAATGTAATCATTTTCTTTAACGCTGCTTAGTTTATATTTTTCCAGTCATGGTTTTGGCATAATATATGGACAAGAAAAGCCTTACCATGCTGATTATTCATAAAGTTTTTTTTGTTTTTTTGTAGAGATAAGCTACATAGTGAAATGAGTCTTGATTTAAAATGTAAAATTACCAATATCAAGACTTCTTCTATGCAAGAAGTATTTGTTTGTCTCCACTGTTTCAATTTGCAAAATTCCACTTTTTGTGTTATTTTGGTTAAAGGCAGAAGAGAATTAAACGGTTTATTAACAAATATTTACACTGCTATTTATGGCTTCCTGTGGAAGTTGAAATCGGGGCTGAGCTCACAGTTTCAAGCAAGGTGTGGAGTCTACACGTCTGAAATGTTTCACAGGTGCTGCATCAAAATAGGAAGAAAAGAACAATCAGACTCTGGAAAATATCTGCACGGTCCCCAGGATTTCAAATGTGCATCCCTCGATCAGATATCTTCATCAGGCATTTTCATATGGTCATCAAAGGAAAACAAACAATATCTAGGAAATATATGCTCAGTTTGTGCTTCACCGGTGAGGCCGGTGAGCAGCAGACCCTGGTATTTGCGGTGTGTCCCACACTGTTGACACTATTGAGGGAGGAATCATTCTGATTCGCCGTCAGCTTCAGTGAATCATCAAGTGCACGAACAAAATAAATGACCGTGTTTGATGGAATTGTGAATCAGTAAATGGCAGTTTTGTTTCTGCTGCGTATAAAGAAACACGCGCCTTACTGTTGCAGGAGAGCACTTCCCAGAAAACAGACAAAAGATTAGGAGGTTGTATCACTTCACCCAACAGGAAACTCACTGAGCCGGCAGAGTGAAGAATCATGCTCATTTAGCCTAATGGTGACAGGCCTAAGTGATGGCTGGGAAAGGATGAATAAAGCGTGGTCAGTAACCCGTGCAGGTCACTTTTCTTTGCAGGAAGTGTATTTTGCAATGCCTTTGTTTTCGCACCAGTGTCTCCAGTGTTGCCTGGTGGCAGTGGTGGACAGCTTTGATCTCAAGATAATCATTTGATCATTACCATTGCTGAGAGGGGCATTGTAGTTTTCTTTGACGGAATGAACAAAGGAGTTTATGTAAATACCCGTAATGAATGCACAGGCTTAGTTTTTCTCGCCTTTTCCCCTTGATTTATTTATGCAAAGCAACAACATGCACAAATGTTCATGCATTTTTTTCCCCCCTATTTTATTAATTGGCAAAGAAGATCAAAGATAATGTTTGGCAAAAGAGGAAATTCAATAAGTTTTGTTCCTCATACACAGTTTGCTTGAAACGAGTCAGCTCTGATGCAGTCTTTTATGGTAGTTTATGGGTAGATCCTGGCTTCTTTATACATAAACATGAGGTGTGGGATCTGTTTACTTGTGTATCAAGGAAATGAGGTTGTCTGCTAAGACGTGTAATTGCTGAAGCTCTATGAAATGTAATGGTTAAATATGAGATTTGGAAATCCAACTTGAGCATGCCGGCTGTAAAATACTAACAGTTTAAATGAAGTGTATACAGTACACAATCTCTGTTCCCGCTATTGCATCCATTAGCATTTTACACAGGACCTCCACTGTGGCTTTAAAAGCTTTTATAGGGTCCGTGACACGCCCAGGGACTCTCACTAGTACTTTAATGTCTCTCCTCATGTCAACTGAAACCAGCCACGTGCATTTATTTAGACATTAGCATAAAAAATTAAAGGCGAGCTAAACTATTTCTTTATCTGAGTTTGTTTGTGACCTTTTGCCTCTTTGGTGGAATTCTGCTAAGTATTTGCACAACACTGTATCATGTGGGTGTAGTCCATGGACGGCTTGTCTCCATATGTAGAGCCGGGCTCGTATCAAAGGTGGTGCATCTAACAAGAGAGCATGTTTCAAGCCGATTCCCATAAGATTCCTAAACTTTCTGCTTGTGTACTGTAAAGGGGCTTCCGAGCGTGTGCAGCGAATGCATAATGTGACACTGATTTATAAAAGCAATTCCATTTAGTTGCTCTTTTTTGCTCCTTGGGCTCCTCCGGCGTGTCCCCCGCCACATAATGGAAGGCCCCATGTGACAAAAACTGTGTAATGTATTTGCTCTGTTAGTAAAATACTTTTTACAATGTGAGCCAGACATTTGGGGCTTGGGGAGGTCGGGTGAAATCCATCAACTTGCGCACAGTATCTTTAAACCCAAGCGTGATATATAGACGCTGATAGTTGAACAATGTGCGTGCAGATCACTGAGGTCATCCTCTCTGTGTAGGCTAATACAGCAATCGCTTCAAATGAGTTAACTATACTGCAAGTGGAGCACTTCTAACCTTTCAAACAAAGCTCTGATTTCATTTAATGAATGGAAAGAAATTGAATGGCAGGATTCTGTTAAAGGTTAATCGGATAAATGCACAGGAATCTAACACCAAAAAGGAAGAACTCAAGGTTTTTTCACAGAATTTTCAAAAATGGTTTTAACAAGTGGATTTAACAGATTTAGAAACTGCAGAAAATTGAGTGCTTTAAAAAAAAAAAAAAAAAAAAAACGAAAAAAAAGAATGAACTCAATTGCCACCATTTTGTTATGTGGTTTAATCGGGATGGATTTCAATCTCATGGTGAGACCAGCAATCTAACTTTTTTAAAAGAATTTTCTCTCTGGATTGCTTCTATCTGAATGTGATGTTTTTCTCCACTGCCTCTTCACTATTAAAGTCGGGCCGGTCGATGCTGATGCATACTGACCTGACGTTCAATTTTGAGCATTGATCCTCACATAAAAAAATATTGATACCAAGTGTTTAACGCAACACAGCATTGCTTCGTAAATAAATGTAAATGAATTTGTATTGGGGATAAAAATGTGGAGAGAAAATGCAGCAAAGAGTTTTGCATGAATATATCTTATACTCAGCTTCATATTGATGCATTTAGAAACACAGAGGCAAAGTAAACAACTGGGTGGTGACTGGCTGCTGTACTGAATAATTATATAGCATATACTTGGATTATTTATTAACATTTAAGTCAACATACCAATACAAAACCAAACTCTGCCATTTGTCTGACCCATCCGACCTGCCATCCCCAGTGCAACACCCGTCATTTAAATTCTGCATCGCCATCAATCACTACTTGACATTTTTGAGGGAAGACCAGTCTGCCAGGTCACACTCGCAGCCAAGGCAAAAGAAGCGCTGCCTGCTTGTTTTTGGGGCTCTTGTTAACCAGCTTGGCTGTGGAACTCCACTTTTGACTCACAGTTTGCAACAATAGGTCTATTTTTGTTCCCCATACTATGAGCAAATATTGCAAGAAGAATAAATTATAAATGATAGAAATGTTGTATGTGTACTGATCTTATTCAAATATATGCAGATTATGCACCAAATACAAATTCTTTTAATGCCCTCTGCAAAACTTCAGAATAATGTCAAGGTCACTGCATCTTTGTTTTAACCGTGTATGTATTATGTGCATAGTTAGATCCATAACAGGAGGAACCCACCACTAACGGCTCGGCTAAATACCTTTTTACCTTGTTCTGGTTTGATCGACAGCTATGCCTCAGTGTAGGGATTTATACTAACCAGATGACATGAATGAACACAATAGTGGAGTCCACCCCTGACTGCTAAGACTAAATGAAACATGAGCAGAGAAAAAGGCTCCGAGAGCAGACAGAGTAATTGCGTGTATGGAATGGACGTTGTTGCACCTTGAGGCGGTGTGCGCTCGCATTTGAAATTCTGCTTGGAAGCTGCAGCGTTGCTCAGAAATGTGAACTTCATCCTTATGTGCGAGCTATCAGGGTGCTCAAGAGCAGGTGGAATTTCCTTTGCCTGGGCACAGCTCTTACTCGTGGCAAGTTCTAACTTATCTTGCAAGAGTTGTAATGGAAATGCTGCAAACCTACCTGCTGATACTCAGTCAGTCGGTTGCAGGCTGCTCTGTGTGACACAAAAAACTGCCTTTGACGAATGGAAGTGCTGCTTCCACCCTACAGAGTCCTGTATAAAGCTGCTGTACTGCTTCTGTCGACTGTTTATGTCGACCGTT
>JAOWBC010000711.1:8509182-8527844 GCA_028566105.1 Hypoplectrus providencianus
GGAAGTGCTGCTTCCACCCTACAGAGTCCTGTATAAAGCTGCTGTACTGCTTCTGTCGACTGTTTATGTCGACCGTTTCTTTTTTTTTTAATGATCTTGTGGCATTTTCATACATAATTAATTCACTGCAAATCAAAGGATCAGTCAGTCATCAGTACAAGCAATTTATTTTCAAAGACCCTGTCCTCCGTGGTATCCACTTCTTGCCAATAACAAAAATGGCAG
This sequence comes from Hypoplectrus providencianus, assembly GCA_028566105.1. Classification (NCBI taxonomy): domain Eukaryota; kingdom Metazoa; phylum Chordata; class Actinopteri; order Perciformes; family Serranidae; genus Hypoplectrus; species Hypoplectrus providencianus. The sequence goes on from JAOWBC010000711.1 coordinate 8,509,408, forward strand.
CAGAGACCAATTCAATCTTTCTGGATTAAAAGAAATTGAAAACAGCGCTTTGCCAAAAATAGACTTGAAAGTGTTCCACTCCATTTTACTCCATTTAGTCCACTCATTTTTATTTGTCCACTCCTTACCCCTTTTAGTAGTGTTTAATGTTGACATTTTAATAGTTTTCCCATTGCAAATCATTCTTTCGGGTGGGTGATTTTGAAGGCGCAAGTGTTCTTTTCGCTTAACAGAATTGAAATTATATTTATTGTTTGAGGCAGCCCCATCATCTTACAATCTGCACATCACAGCCACACCACTGTGCCGTGATTAAGACCGGTGAGGAATAACATAGAACGGGGAGTCTGCGTCTGACTGTCAGCAAAATGTATGTTTTACCAAAAACCTGCGTCACAGGAATTTACTCACATCAACCTCTTCAGTTGAAACGGCCTGTAAATGTCCTCCTACTAGTTGACAGGTTGGATTTCCAGATCCCTGGCAGGATGAAAGCCCAGTCTGGGCTCCAGTTGCTCGGTCTCCCTCTTGTCCTGACTTCTTTCATACACTCTATATCGCTCACCAGCCTTTGTCAGACTAATTGCATTCAGGCTTTGTTTCACTACTGTAGAAATCAGCACCATTTGTTTAAAAAAAACTTCAACAAAATGTGCATTTTTTTAAAATCTATTTTTCCTTATCATTTGCATGAGAAAGTCTTGTGTTTTATAGCGGCAATATATGCGTGCACGGGTTCATTATCACGGTGGCAGTGGAGTTAAATAGTCTCGACTAACCTAGTTAATGGAATTATTGAAATCGCATAAGGGTCTTATTTTGCAAACATGACAAGCAGTGTGTGCGTTTCAAAGAGGAATAGGAGAGTCATTGTTCATGTAAGCTGGTCACAATGATGTTTAAGACCCATAAAATTTGATTCCCACCAGAATTTGCTCTGCACCTTGGAATGGTGCCAGCGCTGCACAGCTCACTATCATCGTATCCCCACGGTTTCCTACAAAAGACTTTAAACCTTTTATCTATGCTGGTGTGTTTGTACCTATTTGCATTCCCTCCGAGCTGTACAATCTGAGATTTCCTCTCAGATAAAGAATGTGCACCATTAATCTCCCCTCGACTGATGGGTTCCCTCCCACTATTTTTTTCCTGCTCCATCATGCACATCTGTCCAAGTTCCTGGTGGAGTTAGCTTTATCTGCACAGGGACACATGTTTCCAACACTTCTTTTTTTCCACTTGTCAGTCTGGATAATATCAGCCCATTGATTTCAGACAAAACAAAGACTTTCTCTCCACTTTGAATCATCGGGAAGACGTGACCAAACATTCTGCATGACCTCGGCTGCAGAAGATTAAGTTATGGTGAGCCATTGTTGGATAATGACAGCATTGTATGGTTTTACAAAGAAACCTATTCTTTGGGAGCCACAGAGAGACTCACACATACAATTATTAATAATTGTTTGATTAGCAGGGGTGCCTATTATAACAACTCCTTGAAATTTGCTTTTTGTTGTCGGTGTTTTCAATTCTAAATTGCTTCTCATAATTATGCATCAGAAGTCATTTTTGATCGTTATACACATTGAAGGAAGGGAGAATGGAGGGTTTTTCAATTGATGAAATGCAATTTGTTTCTATGTCAATATTATGCACACTTATTTGGAATAAGTCTCGTCTTTTTTCATGCAGCATCAGTGGAACAGAATAGAGGTGTTTTCAGGCAACTATGCACTTCTGATAAGCCTAAGGGGAAAATGGGCATTTGGCCTCACACATTGTATGCTTATCCACAGGAAGCTCATTGGTATGTCATGGCAGTATCGCCCCACTCGCCTCAATTCGAAGGCACAGCACACAGTGCATTTTTTCAGGTATTTTGTCTGGCTCTGGATTAGCTCTGATCTAACAGCAATTACCCTTGGAAGTCTAACACAGTATAGCATGCTCTCCCGAGGTCACTGCTGGGTGATGTGTCTTCAGACTGGTTAAGAGCATTGTCAAGGTGAGCAATAAGCACATATGGATTTGCCTCAGGACCTTCATACATACTGAACCGACTGCCCGTTTTTATCATTTTAGTGCAAGAACTGGACTCTTTTTAGGACTGTTCAAATTAAACATGATTTGATTAAGACTCTACACACATACTATTTAAGTAATGCAGTCATGCGTAGATGCCGCGGTGTAAAACAAGTGTTGATAGCTTTACACAAATGGGCTTGTAGACATATCCTCCTCCCATCTGTTTCACAGTATTACACATTCGGAGAGAGAATGAAAAACACATGTCTGATGTTAATTTTAATGTCACCTCCTAAATAAATAAATCACACATCAAGCAAACAGTGAGAAGAAACAGTAAGGTCTGTAGCCAGTTGGAGACAACACAGTGCCTGCAGTCCAAAGGAAGAAAGGCGTGTGTGGTCGGTTCTCTGGAGGCGCATGGAGGTTTTTATAATTGTTCTAGTTCTGTAAAGTAAAGTGGAACCAATCTGCTCGATATATATTTGTTTTCCCACTTGTCACATGTATCTGATTGTAGATCAGATGCTGGTAAGTAACATGAATAACATTTGTACATATGACGGATGCATAATTGCATTCTCATTTTTCTTAAAGTCAAAACAAACTACAGATTCATCTGCAGTGGAAATTATTTGCAGCCCTATTCCCTGTTGACATAACAACAAGGACTACTTCCATTAAATGTCTTATTTGAAACGTGTTGAGAGGGGATGTTGTGTGGCTACTGGCTCTTTTGGTGAAATTCCTTTACAAGGATCCCCAAAGGCAGCGACATGTGTGTGTGATGGTCAGGGCTGTGATTTGATACCCACTGCCGGCGGGTAAAGACGATATGCCGACTCTACTTTTGTCATCACTCTATACTTTATCTTCGTTTCTGCTGTCAGCTTTGAAATCACAACTTTAGATTATAAAAGATTGCCTTTCCTTGCATGTGAGGTTAAACGGCAGATTTATTTTACCCGTAGGAACACATGTAACCATAATTTGAAAAGGTCTGTTTTCAAATTTCACTCAGAAGGAGACGAGTAAAAAACGAGAAAATAGGCTGCAAAATACAACTCATATTTACATTTTAAACTATCTAAACTAACTAGTACGAAGATAACAAACAATATGATTTTAAATAGATTAATATTTTAATGAAATGTAAAATGTAATGGAAGTTGCATTTAATGTCCATTTCTTTAGTAACAGAAGCATACTCTACACCTTTGGTTAATTCTTACTGTCTGTAACTTGTTTTAGGTCTGAATTAAATGGAAAATTCAACAGCGTCTATTTGTCTATTACGGTCTATTTAGTGTTATTATAAGTTAAAAAGGTAAGATCTGTTTAGATTTAGCTAGATGATAGACTACACAACATATTGTATACAAATAAAAAATAACTGTGGTCTGGTAACTTCATAGGAATGTGTAATCATCGGAATTGATGCCCCCGAGCCTATGATCATTGATTAAAAAGTGGATTGTGTAAATGTGGCGGGAGGCAGAGCATGTCATTACCACTGACATGTCCCGCCTCAATCATTTAGCCCACAGCAACATGCAATTACTGATTGGATAAAACCTGTAATTTATTTCCACATAGTTTGCATCAAACATGTGATGCATGCTGTTTGATTTTTAGCAGCCATTCTGTATGGGTGTATACATTTAAATAATGCTGTATCTAAACATAAAAAATTGCTCTGGCATTATTTAAACGCATTAAAAGCAAAAAATATCCAGGACCATTCTCTTGCTGTTGTCCTCTATGATGTGTTCATGATACCACTATTTAGACCAAACCATTCAATTGAATCAAATCACTATTAGCTCCATTCCCAAAATGATTATGGAGATTACTTACTACTGTAGTTGCGGGTTATTTTATGAAAATATACAGACATTATGGTATAAGGAAACTAGACAGATCATCATATATTGCTGCGTGTGTGGTGCTCCTTCCACCCATTAGGCCAACAGTGTGATCACTGTTCCGTAACATGACCGCAATCAGGACAAATGCACTATTAACTCTGTAATGAGACAGCTCAACAAACAGAATTAATGGGTCCATTCAGAATGGCACTCTCCAGCAATCAACACTTCGTTAGGCTTGTTACTATGGCTGTCAGAAAACTCTGCCTTATCCAAAGCGCGCACAAATCTGTAGATGGATTTAGCTGCCTCTAACTTTCAGCCAACTTTGAAATAAACATACTACAACTTTGACACATACTTGAACTCTAAAATCCGTCAAACATTTGGAAATCTGTGGTACTCCTTTGCATGTTTTAAACAAATCTCAGTCCATTAATATACCAGTTTTACCAGGGGACATTAATTAGTAAAGAGCCTCTTTGTGGATTTTCAACATGAACCCTTTTGTTTTAATGCTGTGTGGACGTGAACAAGCTGGCAAATTCCCCACAAAGTTCAGTGAATGAAGAGCTCGCCGCCACCGCCTGCCTTTGTTGTCAAGCAGGTGTGCTACAATGTGTGGTCCCATGCTTTTATTTTTCCAGCAGATTAGTCAAAGTTCTAACCCCACATGCATTTATTGTGTATAGGTGTTGTACTTTTCACTGATGGAGATGTAGACAGTTCTCTTTGCAGATTCCATTTTTAAATCTGATAATATTGTCTGACCGTAAAAGCCTTGTGTCTTTGGGAACATCGCTTGAACACAATCTTGAAATGAAAGGAGGTAAATTTGGACTCACTGGGCATAATGCATGGATGTTTTTTCTCTCTCTCCATTTGTTATTGCACAAAGGTTACCTTAAACTCAGACGAAATAAAAAAAAAAAAAGGGAAGGTCATGCTGCTTACATCAGCCTAGAATGGAAAAAAGGATACAATTTTTAAGTACACAGTGAAGGTAAATTAAGAAGACAGTATACTTTGATAATAATAATAATGATAATCAGAATTGAATATAAGGCCCTGGTGTCTGGAAATTCTTGACACAATAACTAGAAACTTAAGGTAGGATTTGGACCTATTTGGCCAAAAGCAATGATGTTTTCTTATTTTTCTCTTACATTTGTTGTATAAAGCAAGAAGGAAAATAAGGAATAGGAATATGCCTAGGATTCATGAACTAACAACTCTGTCATTACCTATATAAGATGAGTGTATATTAAAGTGCTATGCTCAGACTACAAACAAACAAGTCCCTGGCATTTGAAAGTTTACCTGACACTCAAAGAAGAACAGAAGGAAAAAGAGAAAGATATATTGCTTGCTAGTTTAATGAGGAACAGGCTCTTCAGCACGTCATCGAATCTTCCCCATTAAAACACTACTATAAAATGAATTTAACTTTCAAAATTCATGTTTCAACGCTCTATCTTTGTTCAGTTGGGGTCACACAGTATCAGACTTTTCAGCTGTGTATAAAGTTTGCCAGAAGCCTTAGTATAACTATGCATTCCACCAATGAGCGTCAACTCCTGCATACCACCTAAATTAAAAGTTAGATTTATTTTGAAAGGTGATAATGCAGACGTATGAAAACTGCTTCATCAACACTTGGCATAAGCCACCCATCTGCAGCAGCACTGTGATCCAGCCGCACACTGAAGCGCCGTGCAGCACAAGGAGTCATGCACTTCTCTTTACCGGTACAATACCTGTGGTTGTGTATCATTTTTTGTCAGTTAGGCCTCTAACTTTCACTAAAAACCTCATATTCATGTGTTATTATATATTAAATGAAACATAATAGTGGAATATATATTTCTTCTGTATCTTGTACTTTTCTTTTTTTTTTTTTTTTTTTTTTAAATCAATTTTTGGTTTGGTTCGTGTGGTCCACTGATCACAACAAATACATGAATAATGGGAAGTTTCATACCTCATCATGTTATAAAGATTATGCACACACCAAGGTAGAAATCAGTATTCAGGATCCATACCTAATATCTGTCTGCCAGAAGTTCTGTAATGAAGACATATAATTAGTGTCAAAGATTGAGCATCGAGCCAACACTTTAAATGAATATACATGATAAAAGTTAGATAAAAGTCTCGCTTTGATTTATTATTACACACCACTTTTAACAGAAACATTAGGTCAATGATGGGAGTGAAGTGCTATAAATCTAAAGTTCAGGTGACAATAGTTGGTAATAAAACATTGGCATCATTTTTCAAACTAAAACCCAAACCCTTGAGATTATTTATGTCACGCTATGTTCTTGTTTCTTCCGTGTTTCCGTGTATCTACTCTGTTGCCTTGTTGGATCTTGTCAAAGCCAGATGATTCAACATTAATAAACCGTCCTGCAACCCAATGATGGATTGATTCCTTAGCACTTTCACTATTACATCCTCTGATCTAATGGGATTTTCCAGACTGACTATTATGATGAAGTAGGCAAATGATTGTCAGGATGTTGCCACTCATCAGTCATATTAATTGCATTTATATGTCATTATTACAGTCTCCTAATGGACGTTATCTGCTTGCAGGCTGGCTCTGTTCTCCTTAACCTAATTGAGTTTGAGCCAGTGTTTTCCTTCTCAATGCAAACTGCAACTTGAGTGCTGTCTTTTCTGGTGTCTCCATAAAAAAACGTTGCCTCTTTTTGACTACTTAATGCTATTTGTCAGTAGATTTTGAACAGCCTTCTTAGTTTCCAACCTATTGATCCAGTGACTGTTAAAGGTTACATGGCTTAAGAAAGTCAACATCTAATATACAGGGATCAAAACAAACATATTTTTAGTGTATTGATTTTTCTCTGCAGTGATGCCTCCCAGACTAAACAAGGAAGCAGAGAGCTTGCTTTTCACTTGTTTTGAGTCATTTTTAGTTATTCAGAGCCCTCAATGAAATGCCACACACATTCACAAGTGCAATTTAAAATTGATAAGAAAGCCGCATTGAAGAATTTGTGGCATTTTTTAAAGGTCAACAGAAATTATTGCAAGACAGCCTGTGAGACGATATGGATGCAAAATTAATCTTCTCGTTAAATCTTTTGCCGTAGAACCTATTATCTCAACCCGAAGCCTTCATACAAGCTGACTAATTTTTATGTCAGTATGGCATTGTGCCATTCAAATTGGCATTGCAGATATAGCAGTGACTGGCAGAAGCCATTTGATTAGTCATGAGACCATATTCCTGCTAAGGTCAGATGGATTCCTAATGATGTGTTGTGTGGTTTTATGGACTCTTCCTGCGAGTGTTGGACAGGCTACTGTAATAAGCTGTCACTGTGGCAGAGTCGCCCATTAACAGCCTCTCGTAAATGCCCATATATTCTCCAGATGTAGAGGTGAACGTGGCTCAATCATGTCACAGTCATGGCAGTGGCTTGGCTTACAAACAATTAACCTTTTTGAGGTCAAACGGGTTTGTGAAAGTGGACTGGCAACATTTAGGATGCAAAGTCAATAATACATTTCAGTTATAAGAAACAAATCAGACGGCAAAAGAACTTGTTAAAGATCTTCCCACCAGCTCTATTGTAAGGTGCAGAATCAATGAGTTATAAAGTGCAGAAGCAGCAGATGATAGCTTATGATGGGTGAGTCTCCAGTACAGTGATCATTTGATGGAGTTCAGCAGACCAATGGCTACTGGAACAAAGGATGCATTAAATCTTTTGAAACGCCGCCCGACAGTAATAACTCAGACTCCTCCCTGCAGGGGTTGATCAGAACAAACCAGAATAGCACCGGCCTTCCTGGGAACCGTGTGGTGATAAATGTCAATAAGCTGGACTCACTCCAATTATTGTACTTGCAACTCTGGATAAGGCCGTTTTAACCAGAAATAAAGTGGCATTCTCATTCCAGAGTTTTTCTAACTACAATGTCTTATGGCAGAAAATCTTTTGAAAATGCAGCAAATGTAAAATCCTCACAAGTAAACAGAGGGTCTATCATTCAATTTCTCTGGCTTTTTAGGGTTGACAGGTTGAAGCATTAAGCCTTGACATTCTCCAATTTGAATCACATTTTTGTTTGCACTCAGGTCTCTAATTTGATGAGTAATTTCTCACTCATGTTGGCTGCCTCTCATTTAAAGATAAACAATTGATTCAGCTGGCGGGACGTGTGTTGCTCTGCGTAATGATTTCCTATCCAGTGGAGTATCTACTTCCTGTTTTTAATTGGCAAAGATGGCAACACTGCAGATAGCAATTTCAATTTGCAAGGCCATTACAAGATATCTTGTACTCTCTTCCAATTGGTATGATCAAAAATGTAATGTAACATTTGCATTTTGCTAATAAAATCTGCTAAAATAAGTTTTTTCTGGTGGCCAAAATGAAGTTATTCTGCCATGTCCAAGGTTTACAAGGCATTGATTGTAATAAAACTTAGATTACAATCTGTTTCCCATTCTGTAATTGACATTGAATAAACATGCAGAGTTCAGACCATTAATGGAAGTTGTAATATTGAAGAGATACCCTACGGTCCTTGTTTGTTTAGCATGGTGTGCCTGTAATTACTCTTTATCTGCCTTGTGGTGTTTATCTCCATGTGACAAAGCAGACCTTGTTATTGTGTTCTCAGTCCCTGCACACCATGAATGTTGCAAGACTATTACTAAGTAAGTTTTTGTTTGGCCACACTCGTAGCAGCTTCAGACATGGACCAGGCACATAATTTAGAGCTGATTTTTGGGTTAAAAAAAAACAAAAAAAAGCTAATTGCGTCAGCCACTGTGGAAAGGATGTAGTCTCTAGATGGTTGCCACCACAAATTAAATACTGTATTTTTGATGTAATGCACACAACACCTTGGCCCTGTGTTAGTCATTTTTTTCATATTGGCACATAAGCTGTAGTCCCTTGTTCAACAGCAACAATCAGTGAAACAGGTATACCCTCGGGGGATGCTGTGAAAAAAGGCTACGATAAAACTCACCGTCTTGTAGGGTTTGATATTTTGTGTTTCTTCATGTTTGGCTATAATATCTTTTGGCCTCAAGTCATACTTTTTTTTTTTCAAAGTAAATCTGAAAAGCTTTGTTTTCTTTTGTGCATTTGAACAGAACTTTGAATTGTAAAATCTTGATAATATAATCAATCGGCAGTTGTTTAATGGGATTAAAAAGCCGAACAGCTGAAGTCAAGAGTTCTTTTTATTAGTAGTTGTTGAGGCACTGATTTGACTTGTATCACAGAGATGCTTGTTTACTTGTTGTTGTTTTTTTTTTTATATCACTCCCTGTGGTGCACAGTATTTATGGTCTACAGATTCTAGATTCTGAGTATAAATCTTTCCTAAAATTCCCACAGTGGAAGAAATAGGAGAGCACCTTCTGCTAACATTTCCAAAATGGACTGTGACATTTTACACATTCCAAAATAAACGGCTACACCTGCAAGTGATGACGCACACTGGTGATGATTCAGAAATTTCTGAAGACTCCATCTGATGCTCTCTACATGAAACAAAGGATTGTCTAAAATATAAAAGATAGGCACATGATTAGAGCTGATTCATAAACCACCAGGCCCTGGTTGTTTTAAAAAACATATTAAAGTTTTATTCATGTTCCAGTTATTCATGTTAATTATTATAATGTCATTTTATAGCCTACAACTTAAATAGCAGAGTGTTTCCCACACAATTAGGTTCTGTATGTGGTGGCAGCTGACAAAATAAGAGTGGATGAAGCTAGCGAGCTAGCCGACTTTCTTTCATACTACATTGGTTAGATGGAAGGTCCAGACACAAACCTTCAGTTAGCATCTGTAGCGACTTAAATTCATATATAGGGTCCAGGGTCCAGAACATTTCGTTACTACTGTTAGCGCTGCTGCTAGCGCTGCTGCTAGCTACCAGTTGCTGTGGCTCTCAGCACTGAAGCTAAGTTGCTAAATTGGATTTGTGACTGTCACCAACTGAAAGTCTCTATTTGGATAAGACGTATCATCTGTTTCTCATATTTTTCTCACAGCTTAAGCAAAAACAGGGTTAAAAGATTATTTAACATTATAGGGTGACCAATAGGGTTGTATCCTTATTTGTACAGTTTGCGGTTGTATCCTCAAACAAAATTACAGATCACATTACAGAAAATTCTTGCCTTCTTTCTATTTTTTACATTACAACACATATTTAATGTATGTAATTTCTTAGGGGAATCAACTCTTACTTTTGATCATTTTTTCTACCTCAGGAATTTCTAATTATGTTACAATAATGTCCCTTCCCTTTTCACGTTTGTCAGAAGCATGAAGTATAAGAAGTTTTATCATCTGAGGCTGCTTTTGGTTAAAAGGGACCACCGCAGACTGCCAGGCTCCTACATCTACATTTGTAATGCCAGGTTTTGTGTATGTAACAGCTTTTCTTTCACACACTACATGGCTCGGGGGGCTGCTGAATAATTTAGTGGCCAGGAGTGGTGACCTCCTCTAAATTGTGACAAGGAGCATTTATTATGCTTTATTCATATGCGTATGTCTTTTTGGAGCCTTATTCTTTGTTTCTTAACATTCAACATTCTCAAAATGATGATTGATGACATCTAACTAAGACACTAAAATGAGAGTGTGTCTTTAAAGGTGATGTTAACGCCTCCCAGAGGAGCATTTTCTGCCTGTAATGTGTTCATTTAATACATAGTTTCTGAAGGGCCTTTTTTTTGTTGAAACGACTGCAGGTTAAAAAAACAAATTCTGACTATGCTTTAAATGACTAAACTCAATAAAAAAGCCATTGTATTAGACAGTCTTAAATTTTTTTTTCAGTCCTGGGCAGTTCTGCCAACACATTTCATTTCAGCTCTGCTAAGCCGCCCTGTCTCACACCATTTAAACACAGGACTTCTCTAACTCACTCTAGCAGATGCAGTTTCAGCAGTGGAGAGCTCCTTCACTGTAGAGAAATGGGAAATCGCTCAAAGTCAGCACTTCTGACTGAAAAGCTCATGTTTCACTTTGCGATAATGCCACAATGAGATTATCAGGAGAAACAGACAAAAAACAAGAATGAGAAATGAGAATGGGACTTTGCTTACCGTAGTTAAATCTCAGATTATACAGGCCATGCTGCTCGTTTTATGAGATTTACATTGATTCCAATATAGAAACAGACAGTACTTTAAAAGACTGTGTAACATCAATGTGGCTCTCTCATACTGAGGGTAACCGCACATAAAGGGAAGCCCCCCAGAAAATAAAAGAGACAGCCACTATTGTCTCATGTAGCTACTTGTAAGCAACCACCTTTAAGGACACTTAAAACATAGCATTCAATTCATTAGTGGTGGGATTTATTAATGTAAACATAAAAAAGTGTGAACATTTTTATATGGCATTTCAGGCATCTAACCAATCCTTAAAAACTCTGGGTTTGAGAGGATAGAACCAGTGGCCTTCAGTGCTTACTTACTTCCTGGTTTGATAACTAATTCCTGTGGCACCCTATAAAATCTGTGTGCATGAAGTTTATGGAAATGTAAAGTAACAAATCAAGAACATTACATTATTCTTGTCTACCAACAAATATAAAACTAGTACAGATTTTAAAGCCAAAGCTGGCCTAGATACTCTGCTTGAAAGATGCTGGTGCCACTCTGATTTGCTCCATTTGCGCCTTCCACCATTTTCAACCATTTTCAAGTTTACCTTATATTAATATGATAACACCATCAGTGCCAAGATGAATCATGAAGTATTGACTGTGTTGGGCAAATTGATGGGGGAATCGGTTTTTTACTGCTGCATGTTTTATAAATCATCACTGGTACTGGTTTATCAATAACATATTACAAAAGAAGGTTGGAGAACAGTTATCACTATTTTGTCCCATCCCAATGCAATTAGCACTGAATTTATTTTAGTTTAATTCGCTCACTCATTGAATTCTCTATCTTCACAGATTCCCACCACTACCCGGCTACAATGGAGTTGAATTAATTTGTTTTGCTCTGCTCTAAACATCTGAAATAAATAAAGAAAGAACAGTTTTCATTGGCACAGCCATAGCATTAGTGCTTTGAAAAACCATTGACATTGAGGTCTGTGAATTATCCAGAGAAAGCAGAACATTGTTTCTGAAAACAGACATTGCTTTTGAGCTCTAAGTACTTTTTCAGTGCTCTGAGCAGCACAAAATAATTCCATTCTCCTAAATTGTTTTCTGGTGGCAGCACAAGTTGCAGTGGCAGATTTCTCTGAATAAAACCAAAATATTTGCATGGCCCAATACCACAGAGTGAGTGAATTTGTTTTTGTCGTTTAGGTGAACTGACCCTTTAAGCTGTTCCCATTCAGAGGATTTCGGCTATGCCTTTGCCTGTGCTCGGGTTTATTTAAAACCTTGGCTTGTTTGTCCTTCCCATCATAAAAATGGGCCATGGACTATTTACTATGAGGTGGTTTTAATATATTTCTCTCTCTCTTTCTTTATCATCCTCTCTCACATAAATAAACACATACACAATGTAATAATATAAAAACTCTGGAAAACATTCCCTTTAGTAATTGTTATGCATGTGATGCTTTTAATGTCGCCTTTTCTTGTGATTTGGGAGACTTTATCCAGCTAATGCAGTGGATGTAGCACCTGTCACCAGGGTGTAGTGGTTTGGGTTATCTGTAGTGTCATGTGAAGGATTCTGGCAGTCTAATTTGGCTCCAAAAACCATTGCTCAAAAGACAGATTATCTAATGACTAAGACCTTCATCATGTGGAGCATCTGAAAACACTGAGCATCTATTAACGCTAATGTATATTTAATCATTTTCCACAGCCCACTCTGTGCCGCCTTGCAAATTCTATGATGATTCTGCAACAACTTGGCACATAAACTGCTGGAATTACTATGATTCCTTAATTGTAGAGATGTTTTTGAGGTGTTTGTTTAGGATTTGTTTTAGTCTTGAGCCTGAAAATCGTAACTTAATTATCCAGTAGGGTATCTGGTGTTTTATTAGAATGCAGACAGCTCAGCATCTGCAACCTCTAGTGTGCTGTTGGGCCTTGAATATGTGATAAAAGGGGCACATGTATTAATTAAACTAGCTTCCTTATTTGGGCTGAATCTGTTTTTAAGGTTTTTGGTGTTGGGAAGCTGATACACTCTCTTTTTTAAGATATCAACTGAATGACAATTTCCAATGTGGAGGGTTCTTGGAGACAGAAACAGTGAGAGCAGAGCAGAAGGAGAACTACAGGGCCACAGCCAAAAATTCACTCGAGCCAAAGGGAGGATAATCCAAGTGGTCAACATCCGCTTAAGTGTACAGCTTGGCGCTTGACGAAATGTTACAGCACAGTATATTTGCATCCATTTTGAATTCAGAATTCCTCAAAAGTCTCCAAACATTATAAGCAAAGAAGTTGTTGACTCTGTCCAAAGTTATTTTTCAATGCTGCAAGAAATGCTTTAAGGCGCACATTTATCTTACCTTGAGCTATATTTCCAAAGGCATGCCTCAAAGGCATTTATCATAGAGATGGAAATATTAATCTGTGTCATCGGCTGGGTTAGGACGGTGTGTGTTTTTATGTCTGCGGACATCTGGGACTCGTCTCACACACCTGGATAACTTCTCAGAGTAAAAGCCCCTCAAATCAGTACGCGAGATTAATGAAAAAAGAGAGCTGTTCAGGTTTGAGTCAGCTGTCTTGGTGATCCCTCCGTGTGAGACAGGCTCTTGATTGTTGGCATGAAAACAGCTGCATGTGTGAGTATTTGTACATGCATTTATTCTGTGTGCTCGCGGCTTTCGCTGTCTGTCTGTTCGCTCGCAGTCTGTGCGTCTTAACACTGTCTGCTGTCTGGAAGAAACAGATTTGATGGCTAATGACATCTGACAGAGACCGTCTGTTATGGTCATGTGATACAGTCTCAGAGCAGCGGAGGCCTGCTTAAGAGACGCGGTGTGACCATGAATTCATGCAAGAAAACAGTAAACAAAAGACGTCACATAAAAACAGGCTGATTCTTAGTTCATCATATTGCATGATGTGGTGGAAAAGGATGGCTATTTACTATTTAAATGAGATGGAGTAACAAAAAGTCTCAATAAGGGAAAGGGGAAGAAGAAAAAGCAGATATTTCTGGCTCCTGGGCTCATTGACACCTATTTTCCACCAAATCAGCTCTGTTTTTGAAGTGGTTTACTGTCAGGATTTTTGGTACTATGGTTGTATTTGACGAATCAGCCCACCAGTTTTGAGCAGAAGTATTGTCATCCTCTGTAGGCTGTTACACAATGTACATATGAAATTCAGGAGATGTAAGACAGCAGATTACTTTGATTTGCTGCAAAATTATGTTCCTTTAATACAAATATTTGTTTTTATCCAAAAAAGGAGCATGGGCAAATCATTAATAATCTGAGAAGTTGAAAACTATTAAATGCAAGCCTCATTCACTGTCTTTCCAACTTGTGGAATATGATACACCCACTTACTTTAAGATACCAAACCAGTTTAAATTTGGGTCAAAATGCTCTGGAAATTAGGCATGCAAACGCAGCCGTAGCCTGAATGAGGAAAGAAAACACTGCAGGCTTTTGTTTGAAATTTAAACACATTTTTAGTTTGAAATGATAGATCAAACAATTAGAGACACAACTGTTTCACTCAAGGTCCTATCTTTTAAACACAACTTTACCTCACAGGGAAATAAATCTTAGACCATGCGATGAAATCAGACAATCAACCCTCTCATCACATTGCATCATTATGCTTCATCGGACACACAAATAAATACACATACAAAAGCACTCACATAGGCGCACATATAGTGCTTCATTCACCCATCCATCACGTACGCCTACATCCCCTCATCTAAGGCTGATTGGCTCGGATACGAATCAATGCACCAGTCAAGTGAATCCAGGTGAGATAGAAATCCACTTACAGACCTCTGATCACAATCAGTAGTGGAGAAACCACACGGAGGCGAGTTTACCTTAGCTTCAAAAACACATGGACCGCGGCACAATGGGGGGACAACTATGGAAAGGAAAGCAGAGGAGATTACATCTCAGACTCCACGGGCTGCTCCGTGGGAGGCACTGGTGGTGCTCAGGAAAGAACACATGGGGTCGGATTCAGAGAGCTAACGCAGGCTGACAGGGGCTAGTATGTGGTCGAGGTTAGATGAGGGGTGTTAGTGATCTGCAATGATTGTACTGTAGCTGTCTGACTGATCCTGCATCAGGTTTGTTTGAAAATCTGCTTTCTTACTCCTACATACACCTTCACAAAGAAGGACAAATTAATTTCATCCTGTTTATTGAGAGACTAAATTGGAAGCCCTTAAAGGATACTGATGCCTGAAATACTTCACCTGCAATATTGAGCCATCACATGTGATTTTGTGCAATGAGGAAGTCAGCAGGAGGGCACACCAGGGTAACTTTTTTGATGTGATCGCTACATGCATTAGACTGTGTTAAGACGGGGAACAGTTATTACCGCCTCCTTTAACATCTTTTGGCTGCTTCTGGTTTTATTTGTAGATGAAAGCACACCCTGTGGTGTACCACAGCATCATAGAAAAAAAGTAATTTTAAAACATATTTTTGTAAATATGATGCTAAAAGAACATCTCATTGAAAACAATATGTCAAAACACAACACAAAAAGCTTGAACCATTTGAAACTCAAACAGTTTTAGGTTTATTCACCATGGCCTTTTATTTCACTGTGATTTAGAATCACAAGAATGGCTAGAAGTGGAAATAACTCAAATATCTTATCAGTAAAACATAGTTGTAATGGCATAAAAAAAGAAATAAAAAGAAAGTTGAATTTTTCTGATAAATAAATCTTTTGTTTGAATAAAATCCAATTTATCTATACTCCACTTTTCCAAATTCTTTCCTTTCTTAAGTGCCATCAATATTGGGTAAAATTGGGTAAAATGGGTCTCCACATATGTATGTGTATATATATACATAACTATTTACATTTTTACAGCCTGTACTTTCAACAACTCCTGTCCTCTCCCTTCAGTTCTGTGTAAACAGCATGCTGTTCGTTCGAATTTTGAGTAAATATTTGTCACATAACCTTTCAAGGAAGCAATCTTGACAGAAATATCACAATTATTCTCCATTTTGGTTACTTTTTCTAACGGAAATTGTCTGAGGGTTCAAAATCTTATGTTAATGCCAGACATGAAAATTTCTTTGGACATTAAACTTCTTTTTTGTGCTGGTGGGAGGGTTAAATTCTCTGTGCTTTAAAAGACCTTATTTAGGAAGAAAGTCATTACAGGTATCTGCAAATGCACTTCAATCTTTCATACCTCTGAATTGGCCTGTCTAAGCTGCAGTCTATTCCTTTCCTTCTTGAAGGGACTTTATACAATGTCTCTGAACGTTTTTCACTTCTGTGCCAGACTACTTAGGCGCCTTGGCTGCTGGGGCCTGCTGTCTGCAAGAGACCTCTCCAGGAGACTGTTGGCCGTAGAAACAAACGGATATCACGCTGCGATAGCAGTCCAAAGTACGATGATAGAGGTTTGAGGCCAGACAAAGAGCTGACACCTTTATGAGATTTCTTATTGAGGCTGAGTTATTCTCAGCCACTCCTTTTCTGTGTATCTTTATTCCTCCTTTGCTGTTTCTCTTTAGAAAATGACCACACACAATCACACAAGATGATCTTTGCCCTTTTCTCCCATTTAATTTCATGTTACAAAGAGGCTGGCACTTTGTAAGGACAATTATGGATAACAATACTGTTTGTCGAGGGTTTCAGGGTCTCTCTCTCTTTGAGAAATGCTTTTCTAAGAGTGAGTGACAGTTTAAATGAAGGCGGTGTGCCATTGCGATCTGGAATTGCCACTACATATTGTTGCCACCTTGATGTATAGGGACATGCGGTAACGGGACTTGGCACAACTCTTAATCACAGAAGGACCTTTACACACACATGCATTTCAGAGAATAGTTGTGGAATATAAAAGAATCCAAAGCTACCAGTTTGAGAACTTCACTCATCATCAAGCAGTGCTCAATTGTCTTCATTCAACTCCACTCTGAGACCTACGTCTGATGCTCAGCTCCTCAGGTGAAAATGTCATGTAAGTCAGCAAGCTTAATATAAAACGTCTATCCGATGCAGTCTGCAGACAGGCAGGCTGTCTGTCTGCGTCAGCAAGGCTTTTTAAGTGCTTAATTACCATAAAGACATGCACTGTGTCCTTTCTGGGAAAGGCAGCAAGGTTTCAACAGTTTTGTCTCATATGCCAGCCTATGTGACAGACCTGGTGATGTGCATGGGCCAAAGTATTACCTGTTGAAAACTGTTAGCCAAAAAAGGTTCACTGTATGTAGTAGGCGGGTTGGAAAGATGTATAATAAAGCTCGGAACACAGTAATTGCACCTCAGTTGTGGACCAAACAACCACACCAAGACCCTTTCACGAGGTTGTTTTGGCCCGGTTCATTTGCAGTGGAACATGATCCAACCACGATCCAATCCCCATACCAGGAAACAGAACCAGGGGGTTTACTAACTCATGACCTAAATCGGACCAGAGCAAACAAACTACACCTGGGAAAACCTGTGCTTTTAAAAAGAGCAGGCAGCCTGACAAGCTGTAAATGTCTTAAAATTACCACTACTCTGAAGCCCTTTGGATTATGGCCTCTCCTCTGGCTCCCACCCAGGTCAAATAACACATTTTGCCCAACAAATAGCTAAAGGTCTATTTTAAGACTAGATATATTTCCATCCATTTTTCATCCATCAAGCAATTTTGTTTCTGGGAGTGTAGAGCCGCACAGGACTGCTGGTGTATTTTAGATTATTATACAAGTCAGTAGAATGGCATACAGTTTCTTTTTTGTACGATCCAACTGAATCAGCCTGCTCTTAAACATGACAGAGGAGTATAGCTTTTTGGCAACACCGTCTTCTTGATAGCACGACAAGCACCACATAAATAATAGGTTTTGAATGAAAGGAGAAAAGTGGAGAAAAACTTTAATATTTATATGATTATTGCCCCATATTGTGTATATGTTTCATAGAAGTTCACTTGTAAGGAAAACAATGAATTATGATTTGTACAGGAAATTATAAGTGGCTGATTGCAGTCGCACTCAAGCAGCAAAGCCAGGCTGAAACTATCAAAAATGGCTTCAAATGTCCATAAGATTGAGAACGATTAATTCCGTTTGGCTTTTAATGGGAGCTAGATGGATATGTATAAATTAATCTTTACTGACAATGCCAATTATTTACTATCAACTATAATGATGGTGGTTGGTATGAAATGAGAATAATCTTTGATTCATCGCCTGCAGTTAATGTGTGATGGATATTTTCCCAGTTCTTCCCCCAGAACAGATGTCAGCGTGAATATTCACAGCATAGACTGTCAAGTGGACCTCCTTTCACTGTACTTGTTGCATGAACTTTTCTTGATGTTTCTGTCACTTTCAATCAACCATGCTGCTGAAGTCTCTC
>JAOWBC010000711.1:8532440-8549364 GCA_028566105.1 Hypoplectrus providencianus
TTGTGATGAATTTATCCAAAATGAAAAGTGGACTTGAAGTTATCTTGCGTTCCACTATGGAATTGTGTGAAGAATAAGGTACTGAAAGAAGGGGATGGCGGGTCTAAAGCCATGCATTTCTGTTTACGATAATTTTGGGAAATTTTGTGTACCTGCCCCATGTTTCATATATGCTATAAAATGGACTGGGCTCCTCCTTGGTCCATGCCACGCCTTTCCACAAAGTTTCAAGAATACCAGGCCATTAATTTTTCCATAATTCTGCAAACAGTCGGATAAACTAAACTAGAAATTTAACCTCCTCTGCTGAGACTTTCGAAGCCCAGCACCACTGTAAATTGTTTTTGTCAGAGTAACCATTTTTGAATAAGTGCCTCACAGATATGAATGGAAGATTTCCCTTTTTTTGCTGATTTATGTTCAGAAAATAAGAAATGTTCCTTCAGCACAAAAAGCACAGCAGTTAACTAACAATAGCACACACTATTCAATTTAGGCCTATCTTTTTCAAAGTTTACCCATTATTGAGTGCTGATTTTAGTCTATTGTGCATATGAGATCTGTAATGATATCTCCCTCTCTGGTACACTTATTTCTTCACAGGCTTCACATTTAAAGTCATTAAAGGATGCACTTTTAAAGTAGCCATGCTGGTAGAGGCTTCAGAGCCAAAGGGTAGTGAGTTATGATCTACTTCCTGGTTGAGACTGATTAAGACCTTCATGTATGTCACCACCAAGTCTCTGCCAGGCAGAAGATAGATCCTGCAGGCAGCTGGCGAGGTGTCAAGCTCATCATGTCAAACTAGATCAATTCCTGTTAAGAAGAAAATAGTCACAGACTAATTTCCATTTACCTTACAAAGTTTTCTGTGCCAGTGCTACGACAAAATGTATTAAGGGGTAAAAGAACAGCCTGAGGGACACAGCAGCAAGAATAGGCCGGTGCCAAGACCTGAATGGCTAGCTGAGACATGTCAACATGTACGGACTAAAAGGTGAAGGTCTGAGTCTGCCAGCATGGAGTCACCCAGATTTCAAATTACTTCTCTTAAACACTGAAAGGTACTCTTTTTCTTTTTTTTTTACCCAACAGGCCTGTGTAGCATTGCACTCTGACCCTCCAAGGACCAATCAAAAGCAAGAACAAGTAATTAAAAAGCCAGCTGATCCAAAATGTCACCACAGTGTTCACAATTACTGGAGCAGGACTTGAGTTCTGATCCTGAAGCTATTTCTGAGGGAGATTAGTGAGCAGACGCTTAAGTCCAGCAAGAGAAGTGGGATGGACAGAAACATCCCATGTGGGGACTCCTGATGGGCATGACCCATTATATATCATATCCTTGACCAAGCCATTTATGATTTTCTTCAAACAATATCCTGGGATATGGAAGAGTCCCAGTAGAATTCCTACTGTAAATCCCTGACCAGTGTGTTTTCAGTTGGGTACACTCAACACATCATGGTCTGTTGTTACAAGGCTGTTATTGTCTGCTGTTGCAAGGCCTTGGCTTTTTCTGAATGCAATTACAGTTGGCCTTGAAAACCATGACCCAGGCAGGCCTTCAAAGAAAGCATCAAGCTACTCAGATCAACATCCTCTAAATAGGCCAGACAGAATTCCTCTAGACTTTCAATTTCAAGCTCATACCTGCATAAAGTTATTATTATTTTGTTTTACATTATCTTTCTAGCACTGAAGGGTATGGCGTTGCTGGATTTTTGAGGTTTTA
Source organism: Hypoplectrus providencianus (assembly GCA_028566105.1). NCBI lineage: Eukaryota > Metazoa > Chordata > Actinopteri > Perciformes > Serranidae > Hypoplectrus > Hypoplectrus providencianus. The sequence continues at coordinate 8,534,176 of JAOWBC010000711.1, forward strand.
TTTGTAGAGATAAGCATATGCTTTGGTTTTAAAATGTTCACTTTTCTACAACCATTTATTTTAGTCAATCAGCAGGACGTATTCAACACGTGTCACAAAAAGTGGCACCATGTCTTATTTCTCTGGGCTTTATGCAAATTCAATTACATTTAAATTGATTCATACATCTGTGATCTTGGTAAGAAATTATAACACCACAGATGGTCAGTGGAGGCAGGCTAAGTAAATATCTAAAGAGATCAAAACTGCAGCAACACTTTGAGTGTATAGATTAACTTCATTGGAGATGTTACAATAAAGTTGTTCTATATACATCAAGCTTTACTGGAGTTTTGACCTCGTTAGACTTCTTTCGCTTCTGCATGCCACTTAGAAGTAGGTGAAACTCTGCCAGAAACCCAACTCCATTCTCAACCAATTAAATAACCTCCACATTTTACAGAAATACATATTTTAAAGAAAGAAAAAGACATTGATTCTTTTTCCGTGCCAATGAAGCCCTTCTACTTAGCATATCTTGTGGGCTTAAGCCTTGTTTAGTCATTAGCCATATATGACTTTCCTTGGCACTGTGTTGAGATGAAGCTGTAATGCAGTTTAGCATCACTGTGTCAATGCATTCTCCACATCTTATTTGACCGGGGTCTCAATTGAAGAGGCCAAAACAAAGGATTAGTAAATCTTAATGTGTGTACTGTTACACCCAGGCGTCCCGCTTTGGCACTAGCAGACAACCCCCATCGGTGGACAAGCCTTACATTATTGTGCGAGATGTGAAATCAGAATAGGTCTTGTTAATGGGATTGTAGTGTTTTAGAAGAAGCCCATGCACTCAGCAGATAAGGGGACTGTTTATCCCGTTAATGTGTCACTTTAAATACATTAGGAGTGGGAGGGCTCCTGATTTTTTTTCTGTTTTTTGGCACTCTGCCTCACTAATCCTGAAGAGCGCAAGGGACAAAGCATTTATAGATCCACGCATAAATTACACTTTAACTGTTTTTTAGTGGGTTAATGGTGCTAATATCCTGGGGAAAACCAAAATGATATTTTGACTTAATTGGACAATAAAACCTTCAAGGGGGGGGGGTTTAAAATATTATTTGAAAATATTCAAAATTGAAGTGATCTTGAGCAACAATGCAGGCACAAACACACACACAAAAACACATGGACACACAAAGGCACGTTCATGTGAAAATGCGCACACACACAAACACACACATACACATTAACAATAACACACAGGACAGAATGTATTCAGTGCTAATGGGAGATAATCCAGGTCCCACTGTGCCACAGTGGGGCCAATGGCAAGCAGCTATTTGTTTTTTCTATTTACACTGTCACAACAGGTTCCCAGAGGTCTGTTAGCTCCAATATAACACAAAGGCTGTTTTATGATGCATTGCTTACTATGCACTTGTGCTAGTTATTGGAAAATAAGTAGGCGGATGTTTAGAAATATATGTGGAAGTTTGTATTGGGTCCTTTCTTTTTGCAAGTTATATATTTCCCTGTAAAAATGCTCTCACGGAAGCAGGCTGCATTATAAGGCTATGACTTTCTCTTAACTCCAGGGATGTTTATTGGAGGAAAAAAGGTTGTTTTTTTTAAGACACTCACTGTGACTGCCTAATACTGTATTGCCACGCCTTTGGTTGTGTGTTTAGAAGTCATAAGTCACCTTCTCCTTCATGCTGGGAGGCTCACCGGCAGTGTCTCTGAAAAATATGATTGGTTTTCTGTAGGAGGTGGTCAGTACGCAGCCCAACAGCTGCCGCTGTGATTGAGCGCAGTAGGAGTTAGCGTGGGTGTGGACATCAGTGATAAGGCCTGAGTGGCACTGGCAGGGCCTCTCGTTAACAGGGGATCCTTCAGAGGACCCCACTAAGAATCTCCAAGGACAAAGTTGGACTCACTGTCTCTACTCCTGTAACGATCCTCCTGCTGCACGGATGTTAAACTAGATTGGCTTTTCCCTTGGATGCGGAACCATTTGAAAATGCACTGCATTTGTCACTGTAAATAATTATAGGACAGTTTGTCAGGCAAATTAAAAGATGGTAAAAAGCTTTTTGAACAAATTAGTTTTATTCATAAACTGCTGCACCTAAAATGACTAAGATTACCAGTGGTGGTTTGAGTTTAACATATAGATTGCAACTTGGGAAAAGTCAGGTGTAAAAGTGTTTAAAGTGGCCTCTGCAGTGGTGAGTTTGTGGAGAGGAGAAGTGGAAAACAGTTCAACTAGAGAAACACTGTTGAGTCAACAGAATTGGATCCCACAGTGCTGATTGAGCAAGGAAGTATAGAGACAGCAGTCTACAGCACTTAGAGGTCTCCTCGGAGGAGAAAAATACTCACAGCTTTCTCTTTTCTTTCCTTGTTTTTGTTAATTTCGTGAAGATAATCTTCAGTGGACATACCGCTGTTGCAGATGTTTCCACTTCTCTCATTATGTGTATTCATTTTTACTGTTTAAAACCAGTGGTCAAAAAGTCAAAAAAGGTCCACACTTCTGAAAGTGTACCACTGCTCATTCATGTCTTGGTTAAGTTTTCAGACAGATTTTGGATTTTAATTATTTTTATTCTTATTATCTAACTTGACCCTGGTGGTAAATCACAGTCAATAAACTGAAGTCAGTGTGTGTTGGCTATGTGTCTGTTAGTGTAATCATCATTTTCTCTTCCTTTTGTTTGTTGGTTACCTTAACGCTCACTGGGGTGACTGATTATAGTGATGGCATTGCAGTCATGTGTAGTAAATGAAGAACAGAGTGGGAATTTGAATCTTGTAAAGTTACATGTCAGTGGTGTTTGATTTGTATCTTTTTTCTTTTTTTTTGGATGTTTAGATGTACGTTAACTGACTTTAATTAGGCAGGTGATTCCAATTCAATTTGACATTACACACAAAAGAATTTCCACCAAAATGGCCTAAAATTGCAGCAGTTGGACTGTGACTCATTGATGATGCCAACACAACACAGACCAATTTCTGTGATACTGGAGTTGATTATTTTAACAAACACACTCCTGCACAGTATCACAGTGTGTCGGACCTGTATAGATAACACCCCTACATTTCCCAGAAAAGAAACAGCCTTAATGCATTTTTAATTGTATTCATTTCATTGGTCTTTATGTGAATGCCAGCCATTCCATTAGTTTTTGTAATGAGACATTGGGGTTGCATTTAGATGCATGGGTGTTATATTCGAAAACGGAGTGCTGTATGCCTTTTTGCAGCTCATCCTGTATTGGCCTAAATATTCCATAGCTCCCAACCGGTCATTTTTTAAATGCTAATAGCACAATTAACATTTTAGTAATGAGAGGAAATGACATCAAGACAATCTAGTAGCTGATTAAGGGTGTTTTTTAAACCTGTTTGTTTTGCTGCTGATGAGCAGCTCCTGTCGACAGCTGAGAGCAGTGTGAAGCTAAAAAGTGAAAACGTGGAGACTTTGCCATTGTCACAGGTGACAGAGGCGTTTTGAGGCAGAGTTTGAATGTCTCGGAGGTATGCTAATATTCTTGAACACTTTTGATGAGTGTCAGACTGATAAATCCCGCTCCCCTTACTGTCTCTGTGTGCATGTCTCTCTCTTTCATATACTCTCACCTCTTCTTTCCTGTCCTTGCTTTCGGTTTTGGGCTGAGACTTGCGAAACAGATGAATCCATCCTTATTCCCTTGTATGAATTATTGAATATTCATCTGCCATCCATACTATAAGGCAGCCCGAGCAATGAGATGTGGGACGCAGTCAGTGGGAGATGGACGCGTTATGCCACGTATGTAATGACAGGCAGCAAAGTGCCTTTAGGGTGCCAGCTTTCATCTCAGTAAATGTTGATGACATGGGCTTGTTACTGAGCTGACAAACTGTCACGGCGCTGTCAGGCTTGCACAATCACTGACTCTGCACTGCTATGATCACCTTTAAACTGATGAGAGCCAACCTTGCGGAAACGCATGTTATGTGTGTGTTGTGTGGGAGGGCAGAAGATGCTGTTTATTCAGTATATGCATTCATATGTTGTCACCCTCTAGACAGTATTTGAATGCTGGAATTTTTTTTGTGTGCTGAATGTGGCGACCTTTGGGGGCAGTGCAGCCTTCACGATAATTACTCTTAAGAACACGGCCTTGTGCTATGATTGGAAGTTCTGTTGTTGAATGCACTGTATAAAAATATCAGACATTAATGTCAGTACCTGCACAGACTGCCATACCCCTGGCTGGAAATAATGGCTTTCAGGTAATACGGTTGGGTGGTGGTCCATTGATGTTGGAGTAGATTTTTATCTCTGTGGGCTCTTGGAATTTTTGAGACATTCCATTCAAATGAGTTTCTGCCGTGATCCAGAAAATATGCCCATTTCTGACTAAAATCACCATGGGTTCTGTGATAATGATACAGGATTGTTTCCATTGTACATGATCAGTGGAACATTTCCAAGGTTTATCTCTGGGTAACCTCATTACTCGTCTTTTCCCAGTTGTAGCAGAGGGAACTACTTATACCATCTAATTCAAACACTGGAATGTTGGACCTGTTAACTGATATTCATTTTAAGAATTAATTTTACTTTTCATGAACAAACAAATCAGCTTTGTACAAGCAATTTGATGTGAGATCAGATTAATTGACACTGGCTAGATTGGCCTTTTCCCTGCAATATTCCCTTGTTTCCATAATTCCAAAGGATCATTACTGCCCTCTGTGGCTAATGGTGGAAAGCACCATCTGCCACTGGCTGACAGGTTACGAGAACCAGGCCCTCCCCACTTCACTCTATCATGGACTGAACTGTGTGGAGTCAGTATGGGCTCCTGTGTGGAGATGCAGCCTTCTTTAAGGTGCAGAGTGTAAATACAGCAGCAAGCTTCAGGATGATTTTCTTCCCCTTCAGGCCAGAAGAAAAGTAAAAAATATATACAATGTAATTAAGGGGGCTCTGATTTGTGGCACTGACCACTGGTGCCAAAAATCTCTATGGAAGCCTTCTTTTTATTAGAGCATGACAGATATATTGGTAAACAGATACTATCGGACATTTTTGGCCTTTCAAAGACAAAAATGGTGTTAGCTAATCAATTTTTTTTTTTTTGCTCTTTTTAGGGGTCAGCCATTGCAAGTGAACAGTAACGATGTTTATTTAGCTATTTATTTTATTCCTATTCATTCTTTAATTTATAGAATTGGCTGACAATGAAATGCATTGTTTGTGTAATGTTTAATTATGTATCACTTGTGTTAAATATTAATTATTATAAGCTTTGTCTGAGAATGTAGCTCTCTGAGTTCCTTTGCAGAGTGTTATTACATTTGGCACAACCCACATAAAAACGGTCTATTTTCATCCCAGATCAAAATTTTCTATGTAGGTCATGATATCGCTTCTTGATGTATTTCCCCTATAGAATTGGTATGGGTGCTGGTCAGGCTAAACTTTTCATTACACTATATTATAACCTATTGCCAAAACTGTGGTTCCAGTTAATTATTATGTTTTTTGTTTTTCTAATAAAGAAATAGTTTTATCATTTTTAGGCATTGAACTGGAAAGCCAGAGAAAACTGTTGTGTGTTTCGAGTCATCTGATTGGCCTATATGTAAAGAGACCCTTTAGTTGGTGTGGGGATTCACAGGATTGCCACAAAGGGTGGTAATAAATCCATTATTAATAATCCAAACAAAGGAAAGATTTTTGCCCCTCTCATTTGAATACTTTTTGAATTGTGGTTGTGTCTACCAGATTAATCCACCTACTTTTTAATCTCAGTTTTGGTCTCCACCTGCTTATAAGCAAATCTGTTGTGAGGTTGTTGTGTTTTGATCTGTTTTTTAATGTTGATAATGGGGTGTGTGCTTATGTAAATTAAGAGAACTAATTGGAAGATGGCAGTTAGACCAGATCTTTCTAGTGTGTTGGAAGTGATGGATATTTTTACAAAGGAAAACAAATACAAATCTGGCAAAGCTGACTTTTCAAAACTTATCATTTGTTTAGTGAACAGTGCAGCAGTTTGTGGCGCTCTTAGATCAGAGCTTTGCTAATTGGGGTTGTCTGCATTTAGTTTGAGTGTGCACCTTGCAGCTGCTAACGGTGCACTACAGGTTTGATAAAGTTGGCAGACTAAATTTGGAAAATACATCATCAATTTATTTGTAAAAGTCACAAACAGATGTCTGGTATCCTCTGATGTCCCCCTGCTGCTGATTAAATGTTGCTGATTATTCTTGAATTTATGCAACCAGGTGCTTTCAAGTAAACTGTGTCTGTTGTGTTTTTGCAATCGTCATTTATTAATTAACAGTTGTATTAATTTATTAGCAAGCAGCATGGATGCAAGTTTCAAGTATTCATTGATAGGGTTCCCTCCACTGTGTGGTGGCTCCAAGGCCTTTTTGTTTCAACTCAGTGGTTGTGGGCAACCTCATCTCATCAAATATCCAGCTCTGAAAGAGTCTGCTAAGTGGAAATCAGTCTTGCTCAAGGCAAAATTCAAAGAATATGAAAACTACAGAATAAACTCCAAATTGAACTCGGTACGTCTAGCAAAAGCTTGGAAATGATGAAGAGCAGATGAAAGATCTAAAAGAAGAGAGACGGATGAAAAGGAAAGGATAAAGAAAACCCTCAGTTAGACCCAGAGTGAGCACTTATATGATCACCAGCTCTTGTAATAGGAGTTCTGCTGACATTGAGCGTTTAATAGATTTCACTTGTATTGTCAGTACCTGCAGAGAAGAATAAGCAAAGAGTATGGAGGATTTTTGTCCAAAGGTTGTCAAATTTGTTGTTGCAGTTTTCAGTAAGCTCCCTAAACGATGAGCGGAATAACCAGTAAAGATCGAGTTTTAAGATGACGTCAGTACAAATAAAACAGAGAAGAATGATAAAAATGTACCAGTTCACTTACTCAATAAAGAGAGCTTTCACAATCTGCCCAAGAAAAAGAATTAAAGAGAAATATTTATGGAGTGCACACAGTCTTATTCAGCATGTATCCTCGAGGACCATGGTACAGTGTATTGTGTAGTTAGACTGATACAATTACAGTTTCTCTCAAGGCCTATAATGATAGATTACATCTTTCTAACATTACATTTTATATAATACCAGGAAAAATAAACAAAACTACAATGCCACAATGGCACACTTCTCCCAAGGCCAATGGTGCATTCACATGCTCCTTGAAATGTCCCGTGTCCTGAATGTGGAGTGTTTGCAACCGTGTCTATAATGTGCAAGCAGTGTGGATGCTAGAAAGAAGACGCTCTCTATTTCTCTGAGCATTTAAAAGTAATGTTGACAGCTGTCCCTAGTGTTGAGATGACAATTAAGACAACACAAAACATTATATAGATTTTTCTGATACCACATGAATCCAACATAAATGCCCTGTCTTGCAATTATACTAAAGGTAAAAGTTTTTTTTTTTGTGTTTCCCCTGTGATCCAGGCTGTAATATATATTTTTTTGTTTTGTTTTTTGTTTTGTTTTGGCCCGTGTTGCATGACTTTGAAAACTTTTTTGGTGGAGATAACAATTTGTAATAACAATTTAAATTAGATCCATGATTTAAAATTATTTTCTTTCTTTTTTTGTCTTTTTTAAGTAAATTAATGCACCAGTCATTACCAGCCCTGGCCACAAAATCCATGTCTTCTACAGTAAAGTCTCGTAATTCCAAGGTTTTCTCAGCAGATAAAATGCATCAGTAAGAAGTGTTTTTTTTTTCTTTTTTCCCGAAAATACTATTGCTTCTTGACCTGTGCTATTTCTCCATGTTGAGCTTCAAGGTGAGCGTAGGTTTTTTGATTACATTTTCTAAAGTCATTTCCGTATTGACTTTTATTGACAGAACAAATACAGAACCTCCTAACGGGCACACTGCACGAAGCATATGCTTTAAAAAATCACCACCAGTGATGTAAAGAATACATTCTTCATAATAAACGGCTCAAACAATGCCGCCAGTGCGCTCCCTTATAGATTCACATAAACAGATGATTCTGCAAAGCTCCAATTTTTTGAGCAGTTTTGAATAATATGGCAGCCATAATGTCTTTTAGTCTCTGTGACTGGAGCTTTATGACCACAATGCTGATAACCCATAAAAAAGTGCTTCAAATAAGCTGTTTTACCCTGTAAGGATCCCAGCACCATGATGTGCCGCCATCTCTCTGTGATCCATACACTTAATGGAGACATTTTTCCCTCTGAAATGTTCACTGTGGCATTCCTTTGGGTCGTCCTTGGACTCAGTTTGGGAGACACTGCATTGCTGACACCCTTGCTGGGAGCATACTCGCGTCAGTCACACACATACAGGCACACGCTCGTGCACATATACACATTAATAATGTTCCTCCTAATGAATTACTTGCAGACCTTGAGGCCATACACCTATACCCCAGTACCGTCTGGCCAGGTGCCCAATGACAAGCTTCATAGCACAAAAGACAAGGACACACACACACATACACACACAATCCTTTTGTCTTTAAATAGCATGCTTACTGAGCTTCCTCATCTACATAACAATTGTACAAAGGTAGGTAACAGCACTGGAAACTCTATTACTGTCCATCCATCCTGCGTTGCCATTGCTTCTCTTACGGCAAGACTGGCTTTTCAGCTGTTCACATGAAAATCACTTTTAATTTGGATCAAACTAAGTGTCAGCGTCGCACACAGTCAGAGTTATTTAAAGCTATGTGAAATGCACATAAAGCACGTGAGCAGAATTCCAAGGTAAATCTGACAGGAGCTTGATAAGCCCCGTTTAAAACGGTAACAGATGGCAGGAGGCACCTCACTGTCAGGCCCGGCAGACAAAGCTTTATCTCCTGTCAAGGTGAAAGGTCAAGCAGTGTGTCTTCAGCCCGCAGATTAAACATAAAGAGTTGAATAGCCAGCAGTTATGGCATTTAAGAATTTCACACCCTACAAAATTTTACCATAAGCTGGAGTCAGCAAAAGTATAGAACACCTTATCGCTACAGTGGAAGAGGGCGGGTGTTTAAAGGGGGCGTTTAGAGTATGCATTAGAATATAAGATAAGATAATGTCTACCCTGACTTAACTTAGAAATAATCAATGAGCGGAAAAATACTCTTTCCTAATTTGCATGTGAGAAAGTACAGTCAGACATACAAGCTAAAAGCTCTATAGTCTATATAGTAAAAGCATCATAAGAAAAGGATACATGAAGGCATACAGAAAATAATTTTAATTGCAGCCCTACTGTGACCATTTACTGCCCACTGGTCCATTCTTGTATTTTAAGTTTCTGCTAAAATTAATAAAATACATTATTTTTTTTTATCATACTTTTAATTTCTGACAAAAAAACATTTTCAAACATATTGTACTTTTTCTTTTTTCACAATCAAATGAAACCATGATTTATTTATTTATTTATTTTTAATTTCTGGTGCATAACCCTAAACTGCAACTGAATAGGAAGAAAAGGCAAATGAAAAGTCACCTAAATCTATGTTTTCACAAAAGAAAAAGATGATTCCCGGTCTTCCATATCAATATACATGTTATTTTTTAATGTTTATTCCTGTATTTTTTATTTTTTTTAATCAGTTTTAAAGAATGTCTTTTTATGACCCCTTATTGAGAAAAAAAAAGGATTTGTCTGCTGTAATTGGTTAACATGGGAAAGTAATGTCTTCAGAGCTTTCTGAGAGAAAACCTTTCAAACACATGGCTAATGGTTTATTTTTTTACCTAAAATAAAGGGTCTGTTTAAATGAAATCATGGTATTCTTTTAAACTTAACCAAGTATTTTTGATGCACAAACCTAGCAGAAAGACGAGACGAATAACAAGTCCTCTCTTTCTAAAGTTTCATGAGGTACAGAAGACTTACAGACCTTCATATTCCCATATCTCCTCAGTGCTCAATCTGTGGGTGGAGAAACTCAGATGGTGGGGCGGCATATTTTACTGAGCCTGAATGTGACATAGGAAGGGGAGCAAGATCCAAATGGCTTACTGAATCTCATTTTTTCTGATCCAAACAGCCCACAAAATAACTCACTGGATTGTCTTTTTTTCTCATGTCTGTGGGTTGCTAGGCACCATATTTACAGAAATAGTTTTTCATATGTCTCCTTTAAGCAGGATGATAAGAGGTCTATATACTTTATGTTAGGAATTCTGTCATTTTTTTGAAGGGCTGTCTGTTCTGCATGCTCCCTCCCTGCACCTTGGCGCCCATGGCACCATCGAGCATAGCGCACATAACCCTCCCCTGCCGTCAATGTCCTCTGACCCAGAGTCAGCGGGTTAATAACCAGCTGCACCGAAAGCCATTTGTCATTTGCTACCTGCCGCTGATAGGAGATGTCAGCAGATGTCTATGCCCTTGTCACCCAACCGCATGACAAATACTGTATCAAGCCTCGCAATCTGAGGCTCCCCGAGGCTTCTCAGTACTCCTCTACTGAACAACCACTCCCACTTGATAGCATTAGATTCTTGTGCCATGATCCATATCGAGATAAACTAGTGATCCCTCCGCTCTTTTTCATCTCCCTTTCCCATTGCTCCATAAATTGCAATTGGGTCTGTTTTTTTTTTGTTTTTTTTTTTTCTTCATTTTTCTCTCTCTTTTCCTTTTAAATGTTTCCAGCTTTCCTTTGATGTTTGATACTTATTGCCAGCACTGGCCTGAAGCTAATGGTTTTATATTGGTACAAAACGTGGGATGATTTATGCAGATAAACAGAGGACACTGAATGGTGAGACAGCATTTCTACAACTGCTTTGGACATATGAATTTAATCAGGCCCCATAAATCAATTGTCTTCCCGTTTATAGAGGTTTTGTATCTGTGTTTCCTGTCTGACAAAAAAACAATAGTGTAAACAAATGGATATTAACAGGGACAAGCCTTTCCCATCTGTGACTCACTTGGTCTATAATTTTGTCAATTGTGACGGCTGAAACGTTTGTGATGCTTGCCACTTTTGCATTTTGAATTTAGGGGAAATTCTGATTAATACCATGGGTGGAAAAAGTTGTTGTCATAAAGATTTCATCAAAGCTGCTCAGCAAAGCAACGGCTTGACAGTAATTCTTCCAGAGCCAGCTGCACAAATGCAAAAAAAATTATGACAGCCTAAGAAGTCTGTCCAGCTATTCAAGAGTTCAAGGTTTCTAGTTGCAGCAGAGTGTTGATGTGCACTGAGACAGAGCAGCACACTGGAATACTAATGCCTAACCAAACAGTCACATTTGAACTTTGGTTTATTCCTCACAGGCTATTTAGGTTGTTTTTTTTCTTTGAGTTTGCTCACAATGAGGTGAGGAAAACAGACTGCACCAGACACAGCTTCGGTGTAAACTTCTCATGGATTAAATGCTGTCCCTTTTTCCTCTCTCCTTGTTCTCTGCAGAGATGTCAGGTACGGGAGAAGAAATTTCTCAGGTACACTGGAAGCAGCAGTGGTTGGAAAATGGGACGCTGTACTTCCATGTGTCGATGACTGAGTCAGAGCTTCAAGCCCAGACGACACAACCCACGGCCCGGGAGCCTGCCCACGCCCTCCACGAACACATGCATCTGCTGCACATCTCGGTTATGGTGAGTTCTAAGCAACACGTGTGACTGAAGGTTGCTGGGATTTAGACCTTTTCATTCTTAAGCATCCTTTCATAATTACAATCTGACACTCAAATGCAGTGTTGTATAGTGTTGCAAACTGAATGTTATGGACATTTTACTGTTTTTACATAAGTATCTTCTGATTTGCTGCTTGTTAAGCTTATGTAATATCACACCAAGTTGTCTGAGCCATGTTGCTCATGGGACAACAATTTACAAAATAGCTGTGTTTCCATTAGATTTGTGGTATATTTCACTAAAATATGTGAATTAGGGGCATTCCAATCAGCTAGTTTAGAGCAAATAAATGAAGCTGCACAAATTTACTTCTACCAGAAGATGGCAACGTAATGAGTTGCATCCTCTCAAAGAAATCCACTATAGCTTTCATTTCATTGAAATAACTTATTGTGCTTCAAAATTTCTATGCTTTTCAATCCTTCACTCTGATCTTTGAAGCAACCACCACATATGCATAAAGATCCATTGATAGATTGTAACTTTTGGTAATCCTGACCTATTGTTGCATATGATGCTCCTGTTAAACTCATTTTATTGCCAACCATTTGGAAACACCTTGGGGTGACAATGCACTCGAGATAAACATCAACTCAGCCCCCTGCTGCATAATGAGTATGTTGATTTTCCACAGTGTTTGTCCTCACAGCTGGTAGGGAGGAAGTGCTGGAGTTAGTGGTACTGATGCAGTGAGTGGGAAGAGTAATGACTTTGCCGACAACAAGTCAAGGGGTGGAGGTTAAGATCTTCAAATGTCAAACAGTCTGACGAAGGCAGGGATGCAAGGCTTAAGCACTGATGCACCTCCTGGTGTATTAGTTCTTGTTGATGGGATGCTGTCAGTGTGGGGGAGTGTCAACATTTAAAGTATGCACTTACCAACTGTTAGCGGGTGGAGTAGAAAGCTGGTTTGACAGTGATGGCTGGGAGAAGGGATTTTCTTTATATCCATTGCTGTTTTCTTGTATGTTGGGTTTTTTTTTTTTTTATCACCGTACTGCAGCTTTATGGACTACAAAAAATCACTATTGCTTCTCTTACTGTGCAGACACTTAAGGGAAACACACTCATTTTTTATGCACTGGTCAATTTTAGAGTTTTAGGCTATTTTTCTTCATAACATGTTGTTTTTCCTCTTCTTTCAGAATAGTGGAAAGATAAAGAATCCAAGATTTAGTTGTATATTTTACTACATTTGCACCTGGAAATGTCTCCCAAATTCAATGAAAGTTGCATTCTATCATTTGTTTTAGATGTGTTTTATTGTTTTTGCTATAATAGATTCAATAATTTGTCTTCGGAGGGTCATTTCCCTAACCCTCAACCTAACCATGTATGAAAACATTCAGTCTTCTAAATAAATATGTTTTTCTTTCTCATGCAACTACAGCTACACTCACACAAATCAGACTTATTTGTTTTGTTCATAACTATATTCTGACAGTTTTTTTTACAGAAGCACTTTTTATCATTGATACCCTGTTTTGTAGAACATTTTGTTCCTACAAAACATTTCTTTTTGGCAGCATTTTCTGATTTATGAAATGACAAAAAGAGATATCACAGTTTCCATCTGTATAAAAAAATGATTCTAATATATCAACAAAGTAACAACTTTGAAGTTTGCTCCATCTTATGTTTAGATCTATGTCCTGGAAATCTATACAAATGTGTGCATAATTAACACATTAGAATATCTATGCATAACATTTCAGAAAAATATTCAGTTGTAGTGTCTCCCCTTAAATCAGCTGCGGCTGAGGCTCCCTATAAACACACACACGTGCTCGGCCTGACTGTACTGAGACCAGCCTCTGTGTGTTAACTGATCATCCTCTCTCTGCCGCCATTTAAAAGTAAATATGGTCACATCATCTGTTTTTACATAGTCTATGGGTCCAACACAACTAATATGCTATGATATAGCTTCCTCCATTCTGGACTCTGGATCTACATAGGCAGGAAGAAGGCTTGCTATTTTTCTATAGTGCAAAATTATGAATCTTAGTTCATTTAAAAGGATTATTGCCACAAATGATAATAAGCATACATTCAGGGAAATCCACTAATCACAGCCATTCCTTTGCAGTTAACAGATTTTTTCTCATTTTTCTGATGTTTTTAAATGCTGGTGTCACCAGGTCTTTTTCTGATCATTGAAGTGGGTAAATGGTCATATCTATGAGTTAAAAAAGACCCCATTCACTTGTAGTGTCCCTCTTTAAACCTATTAAAGCTGATGTTCCCTGAACATAAACTACCATGCAGCTGTTTCTATCTACTTTGATTCTGTAGCATTTTCTCACTGAAGCACTCTCTCCTCTTCAGACTGTGCTGACCTTTATTCAGCCCAGCCGCTATGTGTTAATTTACCACGCTCTCTCTCTTCCGGCGTTCTAAACATATATATAGTACCATCACCTTGTCAATACTTTCTAAGTGCTTTACCCCACATTGTTTAGTGATGGTTCCTCTCCTGACTGTGTTTTTACAGCTCTGTCTTCCTCTCAGCTCATCCAACTTCAAGTCATGTGTTTCGCACTTTTTTCTGTTGTTGACTTTTTCCGCTTCACCTCCCCTCGCACATCCCACCACCTTCTCTATTTCCGTCTCTCCCCTGTCCTCCGTGCGCGCCGTCGTCTCATCGCACCAACCACCTCCGCGTTCTCATGAAACCTCTCGCCTCTCCCGCTCGCAGCCCTACCTCCACCTCTCTAACCCCTCGAAACACTTTCGGTGACACTTAATTGAAGGGTGAGCATAACACTCCTGCTAAACACTGAGTGAAATGAATGTGAATATTGTTTGGTTTGGGTAGCTTGCTGCACAACAGAGATCTATGTCTTTAAAGCTGCTGCTAATGATTCTATTCATCGTTGATTTACAAATTAACTTATGCCTTTTTTTATTTGATCATTTTGTCTTACTAGAAGAGCAAGACAAAATGATCTAGAAGAAAAACGTTTAAAAAATGGCTATTCCAATCCAGCTTAAGTGTTTTAAATGTGTTGTTTTAACAGTTGAGAAGAGATTCAATCAGTTATGATATGGAGAAAAGCAGGAGTTCTACTTTGAGTGGCTAAAAAGTTTGTCATCTCTCCGCCTTTTGCATTTCCTTTTCACCCAGTTCCACCTTCAGTTTAATTTGGAAATAGTTTACAAAGAATTTTCCATTTCTGTTACATGTTCTGTATTATTCAAAATATTTGAATCTTAAATTAAGGTTCAACTTTGGAACAATCCACACAACAGTGTCTGCCCTTCCACGCGGTTTCTGAGCTCGTCCTTCACTATAAATGCCCTTTTACAACTGGTTTGAAACGAGGCACCAAGTGGAATCTTAGTTTCTCAACAGCAGCTTCTATTAAACAAATGTGAATGCTAAAGTATTTCAATGGTGCGACCTTTAACATGTTTCTAAGCTTTCCATTACAAGGCTTTTAATCACATTTAGCCTCAGACTTTGTAGAGCTTTACACCATAAAAACTAAAATACTCTTTATCTTGTCTGGGGGGGGGGGGGGGG
>JAOWBC010000711.1:8551204-8573417 GCA_028566105.1 Hypoplectrus providencianus
GGATGTGTCAGACTAATGTTGGACTTGAACTGGAGGACAGGGTTTGTGTATTGTGTGAAAACAAAAGTTAAAGATTTTTGATGCCGGTTATCATATATTTAATTTTTTTTTTTTTTATACCCAATGTAGGATAGTCACATCACACTTGTAACTACTTCACTAAGTAACTCATTCACAGAAACTACAGCCTTTCTTTACAACCTTGAGTTGTTCATGTGTTTATAATGACCTCTGTGCTTTTCTTAAAACACTTAGGCTCATATGTGTCCTTACGGGTGGTATTAACAAAGTCTATATTCTTTTGTTTAGGTTCATGTGCTGTGATAGAAGATTTCAGCCCTATACCACACACCCATTATTGTGAATGTCAAAATATTGATTATAGTTATGGAGGATTTTTTGTCTCTTCTGTGTTGGCATCTGTATAAATAACAGACACAGTGTATATAATGTAAAGAAGAGGGGGAGCGTATGGAGGCAGTCTGAACGGGACAGAAGGTCTGGTGTTTGGCCTCATGGCCCCAAGGTGTCTCCTGGCTCTCTGAGTGAACATCACCATGTCTGATGCTGTCAGTTCTGGGCCAGACTGAAGTGTGAGCACTCTATTCTTCTGGCATTGAGCTGTCAGTTTCTCACTCACTCAAGCAATCGTTTTCCCAACTCCCCGTGCTTTCTGCTGTCCTTCCCCTCCGCTGTCTCGGCCTCGTATGACAGCAGCAGACAGAGACAGGTATCAGTTGTAACACAGGCGGGATGACAATTTGACTGACACAGCCATCACATAGATCTGTATTACAATAAGTGACTTAAACTCATGACCAGTTGATTTGACAGAGTTTTTTTTTTTTTTTTTTTTTTTTTCAATATTGGGTGAAAAAAAAATCTCAAAATTGCAATATGATTTTTTATTTGTCAATATGTGTCAAAACACATTTTTTTTATTAAATAAAAATAAAAGCATGACATATTATGGAGCTGCAGAATTATTCTGGCTCCCCTTTTTAATTCACAGACTAAAGAGAAACGCTTTCTTTATTGATTCCTGCAAACTTTACAACATAATCATTTAAATGTCCCCAATTGAAATGAAACAAACCATCTAAATATATTTCCTTTTAATGTTGCAAATAATATTGCCCTGCTGTCTCAGTCAGTGTAATTGCAAATATTTTTTCTATTCCTAAGTTGTGCTGGTCTGAGTAGTTCCACAGTTCATGCTGTGTTCTTAACAAGAGCTCTCATTAAGTCTCACATCAACACAAGCTTTTCCTGGAATGGTTAAGCCGAACATTTGTAAGGGAAATAATGGCCTTGGCAAAGCATGCATACGTTGGCGCGTACAAAGACATGTTTATTACCCAAAGGGAAGCTTTGTTTTTTTTCCACGAACAAACCCGTGGCCCTTCACTGTCCTTGCAGTTTTATTTTCATAAAGCTTAAAGCAAAGCTTTCAACATAAAGCTTTGTTTGTTTTTTTCTCTTCACAGCTTTCAGTGACAACAGAATAAATCACTGCTATTATAATGCTCCTCTCCATTGTTTTAAATATATATAGCTGTTAAATGTATTCTGGACTGCAACCCTATGGTGATACTTGACATTTCGACACTGTTCAAAAGCCCCGCTGGTTTAATTGAAAATGATTGTAAACTTCAGTTCCCTTTTCTTTTTTTCTGACTTTGCAATGATGCTTAATGTACAATCTGTCGTCTAAATGTATCAGGATAATCAAAACATCTCAGCAGGGATGCTAACTGCTGAGCTTTTGTTTATATATATTTATTTCATTATAAATGACTGTGTTGAGATTGAATTCGCCACAAACCATTGCTTATAATAAATCACATCTGTTGAGATACCTTAACATCTCAGCTCAAACTGATTAATTCACCTCCTTCATAAACTGCCACCAAACAAGAAAAGAAGAGAATCAGAGACGTGTGGGTTGTTACATTAGTTCACATTCACAGCCTGTCACATGCACTTTAATTGCTGTTTTTTGAAGTTTGTGAACCCTCTGAACCTCATGCCATTCAGCTCTCTTTTACATTTTACTCACTGCGGCCTTGTATTTCGCTGCAACATATCAGCCTCACGCCTCTGTTAGAGGTTAGAAGTTTGAACAACTCAAAAATGTCTTTTGTGCAGAATTACTTGGTTATAATGCAATACATCATAAAAAATGTTCAAAGCATTTATCTGATAGATTATTTGTTAAAAATTGTAATATAATAGAATATATTTTTAAAATGCATTTCCCAGTGCCCATGTGTGATGAATATTGGAAAAATAAATTTTGGTCTCCACATGTTATCCATATTGCATGAACTATTTGCATCTTAACAGCATCTACTAATAACCTCTCCTGTCTTTTCCTGTCTGCTTTTTGCAAACATCATGTTGATAAGTCTGCTTTTAAGTGAATATTTGTCATGTAATGCTTCATCTCAGCAGAATCAATCATGGCTTCCTACTTGCAATAATGAGCACAAAATTAATTGTTTTTAACAGTAACTGATTATTCCAAACAGTTTATTTTTGGCATTTTTTTAATGAGACCTAAATAATTTTGACAGAAATATCACATATCAATATTTCAGGCTCTTTTTTTTTTTTTTTTTACCTCTTGTCAGTATGACACCATGTCCTGCTCCTCTCGTGGGGATCTGAAAAGGGGTTACACTTACGTTGTGTCATCAAAACGATCACACACACTTTAGCAACCGTTGCGAGGGTTTTATTTGTGGCAGCTGGCTCTTCTTCAGACTTCTTTTGGACTTTCCTCGGCTCTTTTTTTGATTTGCACCTTTTTGAGGGGTTTTCCAGCAGTAGCCAGAATGAGCTTGTAAATCTTTGAAAGGGTAGTAATCTATACATCAGGATCAGTGAAGTAGCTCACTGCAGCACGCCGCCGTCTGCCACTACCTCACTGCAGCCGCTCACTGTGTTGATGGCCGCAATTATATAGTTACATCACATATAATCGTTTTTCTTTATCGTACATTCGAGATAATGAGAGCATTAGGGGTAGGAGGTATGAAACGAAGATGATCGATATAATTTACACCATTTCAGAAAGATCTTTGACAGCCCAGTGGACAGAAAAAAATGAGATAAAAAATAATGTGATTCATGGAATTATTAACATCTAACTTCAGACAGTTTGCCTCCAGAAAGGAGTCACACTAAGGTTTGATCAGACCTGTGAGATGTACTGAAGCAGCCTTTTAACAAAGCCTCCACCCCACAGCTAAGACAGATCAGAGAGAAAAAGCAATTTTCTTTGCTCAATTCAACCTCTGCACGAGAAACAATCCATGATGCACAATGCATGATGCAATACAGGCTGTTTTTTAGTGGGGAAAAAAAGAATTATAGGTGTGATATAATTGCATTTGTTTCTCATCAGCACTGGGAATGATATAATGCACTGGGAATTTGAATATGGAGTTCAGAGGGAGAGGCAGTCAGTCATATTACGTGTTGCACTGTGGAGGATTTTTCAAAGAAATGGCATGTTGAGTTCACAGGGAGGACAGGTAGTTTTTTACCAAAATGAGATGCAATAAAGGCTGGCAGTTCACAGCCTTTCATACGCCACGTTATGGAACATAATCATCTATTCTCTGAGGGAGGGGTATCTATGGGACAACATGGGGAGGGAATTAGACATGTTTTATTGACTATGTCTGCACCTTATGTTAAATAAACCAGTAAGCAAACCTAAAATAACTATCAGAGAATAAAATCAGCCAATATAAACCACATTGAATTATAAATAAAAGATTGAATGATTTTATATATATATATATATATTATATTAATAGGCTTTCACCAGGTGAAAGGAAGACTTTGATTATTTTCTCTCTTATCTGCGCAACAACAATTTATTATTATTATTATTATTGTTGTTATTGTTGTTGTTATTATTTATTAATCATACCTATCTATATTTTATTTATAAAATAAATAAATAATTAGTTATACTAATCACATTTAATTGAAAAATAATGAAATTAAAAACAATAATCACTACAAAAAAGAACAAGCGGAAAGAAGGTTAAAAAAGTACTAATAAAATAAAATACTTAATTTAGTTGCATGAGGTCATTTAATATCAGTCTGCTAATACTATATGTAGAGAAAACTACTTTTTTTTTCAATTTCCTGATAGACTGTCTTAGCCAACTACTAAAACCAAATAAATAAAAGTAACATTTTGAAAACTAAATAAAGATAAAAAATAAAAAAATGAATTTCAAATAAATGATCCAAAAACTTTTTTTTTTCTTAATTTACAATGAAGTATAATCCTGGGGTCATTTAATATCCCAGTGCTCATGCTAGGTGAGGGGAGGGTTACTATTCTTATCTCTGCCCTGATAGATATGCATGAAGATCACAGTGCACCCTACACGGCTGGAATGGCTTCCTTATAATTAAGCAGTCACCGGTGATATATGACCATCAGTATGTGGTGGGTCATCGAGGCATTTGAGGCGAGCGTGGAATCAGAGGCTACATAAATTAATTTTCAACCGTGCCCCTGCACAGCCACTCAGAACGCTGCTGCAGGGTGAGGACATTTTCAATTATTACATTAAAGCCAAGTGAGTTGCATTTTGATTGCTCCGAGCTCGAATTGTTCCAGCCACCTTTTTGGTTTCTATAATTTGACACATGCGTGTTGTTATACCTTGAATACGAAATCAGCGCTAATTAAAATGTCTGGTACCCAGCAGCTTAAGAGATTGACATGAAGCTTCTAGAGGTAAGATTTATTAGAAAAGTTATTTGCTGAAGGAGCTAATTGTTTCACTGTGAAATTAATTAAGCTTCTTTACATCATCACTGCTCTGTATGTATCACATAAATGACACTTTCATATCACATAAAAGGCTTAAATCTGAAGCCCAATATGGCCATTTGAGTCTTTTTTGAGCATATATACCACAAAATGACTTCCTGTAATGGCTCTAATGAATATTGAGAAGCAAATGCTAGTGTGTTGGTATTGTCCTGTTATGTATAAATATATTGGTTCTAGTTTTTGGACATTATACTATTATGAACAACTGTGATTTTTCATGAATTCGACGTACAAAAAATTTAAGCGAGGCCCTTTTAATGGGACTGTGTTGGCTTTTCTCCTTGTATAGTAATTAATGTGCTGTAGCTTGTTTTATGGGTTTTAACTGCTCCATGTATTTTGACAAATTGGCGCACAGACCTTAGGCAGAACGGAGCGGAGGTAGGTGGAGGCAAATATGAATTAGGAAAAAAAATAGCGAAAAAAAATAGCATCATTGAGTTGCTTAAAAATCTCATTAGACTTTAAAAATAAAATAGCAACATGTCCGTAGCCATCATGCTATTTTTCAAAGTGGCAATCATAATCCACAGTGGAATACAATTGAAAAAATAACTTTCAAACACTGTGATTAGATGCACAATGGTGCTCTCTCTCTCTCACACACACACACACACACACACACACACACACACACACACACACAAAAAAAAAGCATCTGCTTTGTAGGTATTTACACAACTGATGAGACTCAATCACAATCAGTTGTAGGAGACAGTTGTAGCTGTCAAACCAAAAGCAGAGTCACAAGATGGAGTTGGGTGATATTCCTGTTAGGGAGAGCCCCTTTTGACCCTCATTCACTTCATGTGACAGACGGTCAGTCATCAACTGCACAAATCCACAGGCTCTATCCAACTCTGACATTATGTGGGAAATAATGTGCATTATAACATTTAAGTAGACAGTGAAAAGGCGAGGCCAGGTCTCGGTTGATTTCTCAAAGAATTATCAAGTATTCGTTTCTTTGTCTATTCACATTGCCGAGAAGCGCTTATGACCATTTCCATGGCATGAAAAGTGCTCTCAAAGAAATCCTTTATTGTTAGCACTATAGCTTAGAATTGAATTTCCTCTTTGCTATATGCACTGCATCAATTAAAGTCAAGAAAAACGATTTTACTCATGATCATGTAATTAGAGTAGCATTTGTTGTGCTGCTTTGGGTTTGCCATTTATTGCCTCTTACTCTTAACATCCTTCACTGTTGTGTGATGTTAAAGTCTTTTCCTTTGAAGCCAGTTGAATCCAGTTTCTCCCGAATTCATTTTGAGCGCACCAAAAAAATATTGATAATGATATTTTAATAAAAAAAATAAAGTTCTGATGAAAAAGGCTATTTGATTAGTCTGGGTTTTTATTTTCATTGATTCCACAGTGAGCGTGACATTCGGTTTTCTGCTCTTGTCTGCAGCAGCCAATCAAACATTAACTTATAATTGTACGCCTCAGAGGAGTTTAATTCATCTAAGTGAAATACTGTACCTTTACAGATAGGGAGGACTGCTTTTCTTGCTTTGCTTTTATTCTCAGCCCAATGAAATGACAATTATATTACATAGTCATTGCAAAAAAAAAGAAAGGGAATAATCCTGCAAGTATTAAGATAAAATGAGAATGGAAATTTTTGAAAAAAGGTATTTTATTTTTATTTTTATGAGTATTTTTATTTTTTCCCCCAGCTACTTGCACCCAGGTGCCCTTCTTTGAAAGAAAAAAAAATAAATGTGCAAGAAGCAAAACGTAAACACATTAAAATGCATTAGTAAATGCAAATATTTCTTAACAAAAAGACACACGTCCTTTTTTTTTTTAGTCATTTGACTTTCTTTTGCAGGTTTTTAGTGTTGGAAGCAGTCTGTGAAAAGAGATTAGTGCCACCAGAAAGGAGAATTGCTAATGTAATTTTTATTTTCTTGCCCATGTTGATTATTTGAATAATGATTTTTTTCCCCCCAAATGTATTATTTGTGTTGTTGCAGAGGCCATTTCAGTGCAATATTGAAGCACTCTGCATTCGAACCTTTTCCTGGCACAAGAAACTTGTGGTTTACCAACTGACCCAGACTTAAAGTGATGATGTGCCTCAAGTGTAGAACACACTGGCGCTGCAGCAGAGCAGAAGGTCATGTGAGACATTTGGAGCCCTCAGCATACATCATTCACAGTGTGCCATGAGGTTGAAATGTCAATTGTGTTATTTTCCAAACACACAAAAAGATCCTTATCTTGAAAACATTTTTTTGTTTGTTTTGTAATTCCCTAAATTCCCACGGATTTTCTTCTTTGCACCTCTTGTATGTAAGTTGCATGTGGCATATTTTGCTTTATGACTACAGCATGCATGAAACGCCAGAGAAACATTAAAACATTTGTTTTTGGGTGTAGCTTCAACAGTGTTGTTGCATGAAAATAGAGCAGCATTCTGTCTCTGACCATAGTGCCTGAAATTACATCAATAAAAACAGAAAAAAAAGGGAAATTGGACCATCTGTTTTCCACATGTCTCATATGACAGCAGTGTCTTTTCAAAATGTGTCTCACAATGTCACTTAAAAGTTCAGAAAGCTTTAGGACAGGCTGACCATCAAACGGAGTGACTGCAGTGAGAGTATGCTCCAGGGTCCAGCCCGAATTCATTTGTTCAATGAATTCAAGAGTTAATTTGGACTGAACCATTTTGAATTAAGTGCAATGGCTTGAAAATGATTAGCAAATTTAATATTTATTCTTTTTTTAATGGATTTTTCCTCACTCAAATCCAGTTTTGTTCATTTAATTTCAGCTTCCACGAGCAAAAAGAGACTCTTTGAATGGTGACTGAAAGACAGTCACCTCCGCTACTGCTGCCAACAGTGGACTAACACACTTCACTTAACCAACAACAAGAAATGTGGCACTCTGCCTCGCTCATCACTTCAGACAATGACCATGTCTTACTCTTCCCAGTCAGCGAAAGACTTGCAAACAATGTATTACTTTTAAGTATTGGGCATTTCACCAATATGGCACCATAGGCTGGCAAACATGGAGCTGTCTTTGGCTTTTTTGCAGCTGCAGTCTGCCAAGACATATGCACAGCACTGTTCTCAAGTTCACACTACATTGAAGAGACAGTTTAATATGTTAGAGCCAAACAATATCCAGGGCCTGCAAGCACTGCTACTGCCCCAGTGAATGCTGCCACAGGGAGCGGCTCGGTGCTCCCTCCACTGATGAATCTCTTGCCTTCTTGCCAGAGGACTTATTTATTAGTTTTGAGGGGGTTCCCCAGTGTTCTCCATACCCTTTTTGACAATTGAGGTCTCTTGAAAGTCAGCCTATTTTATATGGACTCATTCCACACACTGGCTTCCTCTGCTGCAAACGCAGGGCTCTTTCAACCTGCTGGAACATTTCCTTTAGTTTGGAGTTTATGTTGCAAGACATAAAAAACATCTGTGTCAAAAATGGATCGAAAACAATTGATCCACCATTTATTTGAAAGCGGGATTTATTTTCCCTGGCACCCTGTTTTGTAAATATGTTCAAATGCAAATCCAAACCCCATACCAACAAACATAATGTGTTGCATCATCTCAGCAATCCATTGGCGCTAGTATAGAAGGCTTTGTAGAGCTGAACACTTTAGATCAAGGCTGCTCAAAGTGTTGCTGACTGAGTGGCAATTTTGGGACAAAGCACATCATATGGGACTAGTGGTTCAAAATATGCTAAACGCTGATGCCCATTTTTAACAAGCAGACCTGTATAAAGTCAATCACTAGAGTTCTTTCACCTTCACCACGTAGCTTTCCCGTTGTGTTACCCATGGACGACTTTTCACAAGATTTGCAAAGACTAACTGTTCGGTATAGAGCTCTTGTTGAACGTGTTCAAATGTTTGTGCCCATGAATGGACTCTTAATGGCATTTATTGTTACCTTTAATTTCCCCAAGCACCAAAGTCACCTATTAGCAGATACAGCAGATCAGGTTATAAGAGGTGATCAATTTTCCTGAAGCCTCCCTTTTTCTTAAACCAAACTGTTATGCAGTTAGAGTTGTCCACTTTAATTGCAAACTTGAGCTAACATCAATAGCAGCACCATTCCTGTCCCACTCACCAGGTGCCACCAGTTGCCATGCAACCTTTCTATAGCTTTTTAGAAATTGCCATTTCAAATATGGAAGGTGCTTGTTAGGCAGTTTGAATTAGAAGCCTAAGTGTGTAGCAAATGTAGGTTATTGAAAGTGAAAGTGTAATGGAACATGGATGACAATTAAAATACAATGCATGCATTTCATGTCACTATTTCTGACCACTAAGCTCTTTGTGCATTTTGGGTAACATTGGATGGTTACCGCCATCAAGGTTAGTCTGTAATGGCTACTGATGATAGCTCCAATCCTTCCCCATGTTAATGGCCATGTTTTAGATGTTTTTTTTTTCTTTTAATTTCTGCCTATGCCACTGGTCTGACCTCCCCCCATATTGTTCATTATAGACAATCCACAACTAGCACAGATGTTCAATAACAACACACCACCAGAGAGGATATTCCTCCCAGTAAAACCTCCAGGCATCCAGGTCACTAATGTGGCCGTTTATATTTTCTAGCACCACTATACATTTGTGAGTGGAATCCCTGCCTGCCAGCTCACTGTTCTCCAGGAAGGCAAAGCACTTCAACCCTGCTATTAGATGCTCACATAAAAACAGCCGTTAGTGTTCTCCCCTTCATGCAACATCCAGCCACGTTGGGGTGACCCTACCCTGTCATCCACTGGGACTCTCTAAATGTGCCTCGTTGCACAAGTGGGCTTTTGGTGTCCCTATTCCGGGCGTTGTTCCTTTTGGTTCCTGGTGTAAGTCATTGGGGTCTTTTGAAAGACAATTTGTCCTTTTACCTAAAACTGTTTTACCTTGCCTTGTTGTCCCTAAAAAGGGCGGCATAAGTTGACTTTTAGCTAGAACAAAGACTCAAATGTCAAGAGAACACATGATTTATTTGCTTTTTCTAAGTTTCTGCTTTGTGTCCTTTATTGTTTGGCCTGGTGACACGATATGGAAGTTTATGGCGGCAGAAATTAAATATCCATCCTGCTGGTACTGTATACTTGGGGACTACTGTCACATCAGAACAACAATGAATGATGATAATGATACAATTGATTAATTTTAATTTTTCTTATAACTTTCTTATCTACACAGTTAAGTCATCTCAAGTGACCAGTTGTCTTTTTTTCAGGAATTCTAATAAACGTACCACTTTAAAATGCTACAAAATCTCTTTTGATAAATGCCTATAGTTTAATCTTATATGAATCATATTTTTATGGTTCTTACCTTATACATATTTCACAGTGGTCTATGCAGGTATATTCCCCTCACTCTGAACATGGATATGAGGTCATTAGTACACTTGGGGCAAGTATAAAAAGTGTAATTTTCTTTAATTAGTCCATAAGGAGGACAGGAGCCTTGTTGCAGACCACTATTCACTATAATCTTCTCCAACCCAGTGACACCATATGTGTATGCAGTAGGTCAAGGTGTTCTTTATGTGTTCTGCCCTGGCTCCGTCTCCTACTTCTATCCATAGGGGACCGAATGGTACAAGCAGCTCTTCGTGGAAGCTTCCTGGCACGTTTCCCACATGTTCTCATTCATAGCTGCTCTGCTCCCAGTTTTGCGCAGGGAACTAAACACATGGTCAGGTGCTGTGGTGCTGCTTCAAGGACTGTGCCACTGTCATGGTGGCTGGCGTCCAGGCTTTGGTTGTGATAGGAGTGCAGAAAAGAAAGGTTCATGCCCTGATGATTTTTCTTTTTGATAAATTATGTGTGTATGAATGAATTTGGAGGTGCCTACGTATATCTCTTCACATTTATAAGGCACCATGATTATTCTATTTTAGTGACCCAGCACGCTTATTTGTTGCCATCTGTGTTTCAGATGCACAGCACGCCATTGGAAATGATTTGCTCGTCAGTATACACAAACCCACTCATTCATATTTAGCCAGCTGCATATTCTCTACAAGGGGAGTTTTTAGACATTGTAAGATCAGCTCCGTACAGGCCAATCTGCACCCCTATGGAAAAAGGAAAATACGTGGGCAGAGAAAAAAAGCTGATGTAGGCATAATGATGTTGCGACTTATTGGCAAAGAGATTAACAGCTGCTATTCCACTTGTAGCACCACCTGCAGGCAACGAATGTAACAGCTGTGGTTTCATTAGCTTCTTCTGCTTGTTTAACTAACTGTTTATTCGAAGCAGCTAATATATTCCAAACCAGTTGATGTGCCATGTGCAGTTTAAAACCTTTCCTGTTGTTGCTTTTCTTTGCTTAAAGGTGGCACAAGTTGACTGACAAATCAGGGTCTGCAAAAATAGACTGTAATTGGCTGAATTAGCTACCATGACATCACCCATTGCCCTCAAGTCTGGCATTTTGACTATTACCATCTGGTTTTTTTTTTTCATCCAAAAGTAAAGATTTGTAGCTTACCAGCTTCCTAGCTAGCTGGGTGAACAGTGCACATGTCATCCATTAGTCACATAACAATAACTTTAATTGGGATGCTAATTTGGTGAGCAAAAACATGTTAAAACAAATGTGCTAGATGGAAAATAAATACTGAAAAAATAGAACATCGAAAGCCTGTTAACTTATGTCATAAATCAAATGAGAAATGGCCCGTTTCCCCGTAGACTTCTATGCAATTGCTGTACTGGCCATTAGAAATAAAGTAGTTTTAATGCACTTTGCATTTGGCTCCAGTTTGCAGACCTGGAGGCTGTTTCCAGTTTTTATTGTCAGAGCTCAAGGTCTGAAACTGCCTCTGTGTCTCTGCTGTTGCATATTATATGCAGGGCCTGGTTTTAGTGGTTTATGAGTGGCACTGTGTCCTTGTTTGTTGTAACACAGCACATTAAGCTATTGGACATTCAGCTGTGCTCCGCTCACATCCAGTGATAAAAATGTAGTTGATATTATGAGCTTTGGGCTTTTTCTGGTTGTGTTGTTATGCCTTCTGTTTAATATTTGGTTTGATACCGCACACAAATGTGTCAGTGCAACATTATATGTAGTTGGACTGCATATGTGGGCGTGCATGCAGGGATGCATGACCTCTCTCCCTCTCCAGATTATTATCCATGATCGTTGCCCTCTTGTTGTATTCATCCATCCACTTATCAAACCATTATTATGTGCATGGTTGTAGGGGGGATGGAGCCTATACCAGCAAGTTTTTTCTTCCAACGTCTTTTAGAGTTGACAGACATCAATAGATGAGCACAAAGTACACACACACACATCCACACCTATGGGTAATAAGTGTTTATAAATCATCAATTTGCATGTGTGCGGACTGTTAAAGGTCACAGGGAACAGAGGGCTCACAAAGAGTGACCTGAGTCGGTTGGTGGATTGCATTTAGTATGAGCTCATGGTATATAGAGTGTATAGAATTACATTAATGCCACAGTTTATAGCCAGTTTTCAATTTAAAAGCACAATTGGTGTGTAAAATAGTGTGTTAAACTTGACTTTGATAGAATGGTTACCAGCATTCTGTCTCTGTTTGAGTAAATCTCTTCACAATTTATCTTTAAAGAATCACTTCGGTGCTCATCCGCCGACCTGACTGTTTACAGACATACTGATGTGCGCCACATACGCTATCCGGCTGTTCCTCTTTCACATCCACAGCACGTGCATGCTTGAAAACACAAACCGTTGTAATAGAGCACCTGTTTGGCTGCCCGAGTGTCATGACCAAAGCAAATTAGTTCTCTTCAGCCTTCCAGTTGCTGCCCAAGTGAAAGAGGGAGGATGCTATTAATAGAGACAAAACTCAGGTAGAAGTGGCCGCATCCCCGCCATCTTTGTTTGTTCCCTTTTTCTTTTCCTCCCATTCATTTACCTTCTCTCTGTTCTGTTGCCTGGGAAACAGTTACCGATGGAGACCAGGAGTTTGGGGAATAAAAGAAAAAGTGTGATCCTGAAGGGAGAGGATTATTGAATAACTACGTCCATTCCTGCACTTTTGACTGTTAGTGTTTGTGTGTGTGTGTGTGTGCATTTGTAGATGATTGATTTGTTGTGTAAGGGTGAAGAGAAGATATAGGTTGTTGATAAAATAATTTAATATGTAAACACCAACTAATATGATGTACTGTACATTATATTTTTGTTTTTTAACAGCCTTTCAAATCAATGTATTGTTCAGGGAAAATTAAAACATTAATTAAAAAAATGCAGGAATAAACACCTTTACATACAAATAGCCTGATATTAACTTGAAATCCTAGATTTATTCTATAACTGTGCTATTCGCAACCTTGTAGCCTATATTTTTCCCCTGGTGGCCACTTGTGTTATTGCATTGAAAGAAAAATCCACCTGTTGCCCAAAGACTTCTTCCCCATAAACCATAATAGTCCAAGAAATATCTGTAAAGCTATAGGACACCTACAACTGCAAATGAGCATAATTATGTCTCTTTAGGTACAAATTTGCAACAAGAAGAAAAAAATGGTGAAATCATTTCAATAGTGTAAACAGCCCGAATGGGAACATTATTATTACTATTACATAAATTCCATATTCAGTGGGCCATCGCATAGGAGTAAAATTGGACGCCAAAACATTTTTCTTCTGCATGTGCTACTTGGTTTTTTTTACGCAACAAACGTATTTGCTTAGGGTAAGAAAAAAAAGAACAGGGTTAGGCTTCATACATCTCTTCCATCCAGATTTACTGGATGCAGCAACATAGGTAGAGGATGAGTTAAAATGCTTCAAACTGAATATGAATAGCAGTCTCCTGGGTTAAAGCCATCAGTTTCAATAGTTGTAGTGTGGGAACAGGCACCACAGGTATTTAGCTCTTCTTCTCATTGTAGTCAGCGTCACATGTTTGTAGAGTTTGCTCCTATATTTTTATTTAAATAGATTTTGGGCTTTCCTCAGAGCCATTCCCTGAAAATCCCTCTGCAATACTGAGTTGAAATTGAGGTTTTCTAACAAGGGGACACTAGCAAATAAGTGTGCTCTCATGAGAGGTTTCTTTATACGTTGATGCATTACTTCACAGATATTTACTGCTGGGAATTGGATGATCCTCGCTACGTTTCTCATTAACCTCCTTGAACCCAAACCATAGCACCACCATACTCTGCCATGTTAACTACTGCAAGCTAGCAGTCCAGTGGATTTTCCCTGCTCATCTGCTCTTATGTCTCACTATTGATTCATCCCAATTCTTACTGGCCTTTTAATGGCCCCTTGAAGCACAGTGACTGAAGTCTTGGGGAAATTTCCAATTAATGTATATTTGAGCTGCTTGTTTTCCCTCCCCTTAGCGCTAATGATAGCAGATGTGTTTTGCTTGCAGCCATTAATGACTCAAGCACCAATTGGGAACATCTGTGCTATTTGAATTGGCCTTGGAAGAGTTATTCAGACCTGTCACTGCACAACCGAGGCTTTCTATTTCTTTTTTCCTCCATGGAAGCCTGATTGGAAGACAAACTGACATGTTCCCTACAGACCTTAATGTCTCAACACTAGAACTGGCAGGATTCTAACACCCCCGACAAGTGCCCCAGCGGTCCACCAGACTGTCGGAGGTAAATTAATTGTTCTTGTTCACAAGCATCAATAATGCATTTTTTTACAAAGTAACTTGCAATAATTAAGCTAAATATTATGGTCCATAGAGCAGGATCAGCAACAGGCCATGTCAATTTGCAGTTTTTATGTTTTTAAGCACATTAAGTTCTTTACTGCTGCTGCAGACCCCCCTGTGAAAGACCAGTTTCCTTGAAAATGCCAAAATACAACAAATTGGAAGCTTCTGGTTGACCATGCTGGATAAGATGTCTAAGTGTGGCATAGGCACATATTATATGACAAACTGAAATATACTTTAGCTAACTGCATGTGAGAGACTTAAGTTTCCCCAAAGAGGCCAACCATTGTGCCATTCAGCGCTGTCATACTCTTTTTAGAGGCACTGTGATCCAGTCTTTTAGCAACAAGATTTCCAAAGGACGTATATTTGATGTCATCAGACAAAGGTGCTGAGCTCACGTCATAGGATAGTCTTACCAGTCTAGGAATGATCATGGATGGGAGGGGGGGCAGGAAGGTGGCTCAAAAGTGAGTTTTTGATCCCATCTGGCACGAATGGACAAAGACTACCTTCCCCTTGAGCGGCTGGCACTCGCTGACAGGTCTACTCTCACAAGCTGTTGTGGTAACACTTGGCCGACAGCTGCAGATACAAATAAAGGCCTCACTTCAAGCTAAACGACAGGGAATATAACAAGGGCTGAGGCCCCAGCTGCCTCAGATGGAGGTACACAAGCACAGGAACACACTAACACATAAAAACACCCATAATCACACATAGCTCCATTGCACCCGCCAGCTTTCAAGGCAAGGATATTTCTTCCTCTAACAGAGAGCAAAGTCATTCATTCCACAGCTTTATTCTTATGTTTATTCTGTATTCTTTTAAATATGACACAATTGTTCCTGACGGCACAGCGAAAAGAACAATCTGAGTAATCCCTGTGAGCCTTGAAACACTTTTTTTTAAATATGACCCTCCGAGCCAAATGGGAAACAAAATGACTGTGTTTGTGGGTCCATGGTTATTTTCCCAGATGCAGCTCTTTACAAATATGCACCATTGTCCACACCCTTGTGCCTGTATCTTTACAAAAGCAAAAATCCATTCCCTGCCCCTTTCACTCCTTAGCCTTTCCTTTTTCTCAATCAAAGTCACCCCAAGGGCCTCATTGTCCAAGCGCTCTTATTGCCTTGTTATCAACAGCTGTAGCAAGCCTGTATTGGCCCCGTGTGACACCACTGCAAATATTGGCATTACCTTTCTAATCACATGTCTTTTTCTCAAATGTCACCAGGGCGGG
Source organism: Hypoplectrus providencianus (assembly GCA_028566105.1). Taxonomy (NCBI): domain Eukaryota; kingdom Metazoa; phylum Chordata; class Actinopteri; order Perciformes; family Serranidae; genus Hypoplectrus; species Hypoplectrus providencianus. The sequence goes on from JAOWBC010000711.1 coordinate 8,567,007, forward strand.
CAAGTGTGCTTACAGTTAGCTTCCATCCCCTCAGTGTAATATCATTTATCTCTTATAAAAGCAAATGGAAGAGCCATAATGTAGTGTGGGTGGGTGGGTGGTGTAGACTGTGGGGGCACTGCAGTCTCTTCTTTTCCAGCAGTACTAATTTGCCACAGTAATGAGCAAGCAGCGGTGCATGGTCATCAGGCAATTATATTTGGTTACCATGCAAACAGCGAGCATCATGGGATGTCATTATACTGAGAAATATACCCAGGCTCCATTACAATACTGGGGGAAAAACAAATGCTAGCCATTATCTAAATGCAGACTCATTTTTTTAAACATGTCTGTGTTTGAAATGCAAAATGTTTTTCCTCAAGGGATGCAATCATAAGTAGCAAAGTGATGCTCTCATTCATCTATATTTTATTTGTTCTACCATTCATTACCTGTTTTCTATATTTTTTCTTACATATTCATAAAGTATGATTACATCATGTTAAACTCATAGAGGAATCCTGTTAGGTCTGCTCTGTAATTATTTTGTTTGGAATGGGCAAAAAGGCCAATATTTCTAAATCCAAAACATTTTGAGAAAACCTAATTTGCCTTGAACCGTATGCATCCAAAAATCAAACAGCTGGGGGAACTGAAACCAAAGATAACTGTTTTCATTCACAGGAAGGGCCAAAACAAATTTATTTATGATTATACTTTGAATTGCCCATTGGGTGGTATAATGGAAAATATTTAACTGAATGCCCCTGCAGATTTTAGTAAATACTGATGTTCTCTATCAGCCGTGCTGCCCGTAGTAGGAAGATACATAACCCAGAGGTCCCTTCACTCCATTGTAAAACAAAACCACTTTAATTGCTGTCATGCTCTCAGAACTCTGCGTCTCCTATTTTACGGCGTGGATTACTAACATTTCAAGTAAGTTTACACTGTGGGACCCAGTGCAGAAAGATACCATTTGTCACTTGGAATTATTTGTGGTCAGAAGGTTTTTGTCATTTGTTACTGACTTAAGAAAAACACTGTGGTTACAATTGTAGTCAATTTAAAACTGGCAACTACCTAGCAAAACAAAATTGTAACATACAATACAATGAAGCTTCTGATGTGTAGATATCAACTTAAGCTTATGGTTTGTAGCCACACTATGGGTATACAGTATAATCCATTGTGCCAATTATGCCCTGACATTTTTATTTAAACAGTTAGCATTCCAACATTTACATTTTTGCCCACTTTATTTTATTTCAGTCTGTAGTGACCATTTTCATTCAACCTTGATAAGAAAATATGCCTAATTCAGCACCAAATGTGTGTTTAAAATGGTATCATCTCAAACATTGCTGCATCAACTTATGGGAAATATTTTAACAAGGAAGTTGACTATTTCTGTTGTGAACTGTCATACACCTTAATTTGGTTTATTCAATTAATTTAAGTCTTATTTGATATTTTGGACAAGACCAGCTTGACACAAATTGCTGAGCTGCATCTCAAATTAATCTTCAGGCTCATTTCTTCAGATTAAATCCACCACTTCTATCTAGCATAGCTGACCTGCTATCTCCCTCTAAACATCCACGACCCACAACCCCCAATTCTTAATATATGGGGAATGAATAACAAGAAGTTTCAGTTTGGCATTGCAACACATTGGTCTAGTCCATGAGGAGAAACTTTTAAAACAGTACCTTTTCTAAAATAATGACTTCCCTGCAAGTGTTGCATATGTATAAAGAACTCCCCTTGCAGAACTGAGATGTCATTTATCTCTGTAATCTATGATAGCGAGGCCGACTCCATCTTTCTGTAAAGGCCCCAAGCTGAGCTGAGAGAACCTGGAACAGACTTATGGCTAGTCCGGCTGAGAGGAAGGAAACTGGTGGGTGTAGGGCATGGGCTAAAGCTTGAAAAAGCCTGGGAGAGAGGTATTGGGTGGGCGGGTGCACCGCACTAGCAAATCAGCCCTAATTCTCTGTTATAATTCACAAGGCCAGGGCTCAAGACAGCATTATCTGCCCTCAAATCTTTTCCCTGTGTGAGACAGAGCATCGTAGCATGTAAAAGGGGAGGATGGAGAGGCGGAGTAATGAAGGGATAGGACTCAAGGCGATGGAAAAGGGGATGGGGAGCGGATGATGGAAACATGTATTAGTTCCCATGGTGAGGGGGACAAAATGGAAAGGTCGACCTGGTGCTTTCCACTTAAGCTATGGAGATTTTCATTCAGTTTTCAATCACAGTGTAATCAGATTTTATGATTAGGTACGGGCTTTTGGTCAGTGTAATTTCTCCAGTGATTTACATAGCCGGAGCTGTGGATTTTTAAAAAATGAATTTCAGTCACGTCAGTCGATGATTTCAATTAGATTTAAAACTTTACCTTACCAATTGAGATTTAACTTTCCTTTTTTTTTCACTTCACTGAAAAATGATTCCTTTCTGTCTAACAGCCAAACAAGCCTGTAATAACAAGAGCAAACAGTTTTAATGCAAAGCAGCAGTGTTGGAGAGGGGGCTGACAGATAATCCTGGTTTAGTGTGTTTGTAGATATTGTTGTACATCAAAACCACCACTAAGACTCACGCTAACATCCGGTTCAGGGTAAGTGAGTCAGTCGTTGACTTAATGAATGAATGAGACAAGCAGCTGAGCCTGTTTTCTGCATAAATTCAAAACCAAAATAATTCAAGCTTTTTGCCAAAAAACCTTCCCATGTACCATCTGATGTTGTTATACCGGGTTCTACTACAACCGATCAGCCTGATAATTGCAGACCCAACAGACGTCGAGTGTCAGGGGAAGCAAAAGAGGAATGATGTTGTTAGTGTGGCTGGGAGGAACTGTGAAATACAGGAAAGGTCACAGTCATTTCTGCCTTCTTTTGAAGGCTTTTACAAACACAAGACAGCCGGCACCAGCAGCTTCAGAATGCATTGATGCTTACATTGTGGGTTTTGGAAGACTGTCCGCACAGCACCAACTCCTTCCTGATGGCATCACGCAGGTCATGAAATATGGCAAGCTGTGATTGGTTTGTCACTAACCTGTAGGGATTTATCTTACACAAGTCCAATTCAACGACCATTCCCAGATTCAGACCGACAAAGCTGTCACTTTCACGCCCAGCATCCACGATATGGAGGTAGCAAATGTGCTTGAGCCCATCTGTGCGTCTTAAAAGAAGGCGGTGGGCGGGTGCATTGTTGGCGCGCTGCTATTTTGAGGCAGCAGAGAGCATTTTCACCATTGACCAACATAAACCTGGTCAAAAGCCAATGGCGCAGTATTTTCCTGCTCATTAAAGGACAATTTATTCAGATAGTAAGATAGATGTGGTTCACAACATGCATTAAGTCTGTAACACACACAGGGATGCATCATAGCTCCTCCTCCTCAGTTAAAAAGGCCTCAGTGCATTTCCTCAGTGGTCAAATGGTGTTGGGTTTCCAATAATATTTTTCTAGGATTTGGTCTCCTGGAAGAGGGGATGGAAATGCTTTTTCTAAAAATATAGATTCTGATTGATCAGCTCTTTCCATCAGCCAGTCAAGACAAGGTGACATGAAAGAACATTTACAAATTGCCAAACTGAATCCACTTCTTGAAGACCTCCCTCCAATTTCTCTCATGGGTAGCCAAAGTTGTCCAATTTCTACTTCTTTGGATTGACCTATAACAATACATTACACCGCCATCTTCCCAATGCACGAAAGTCAACCCTCACCCTTTTTGAAAATAATTGTTTCAAGTTAAATGGGAACGCAGCTACAGATGGGTTACAAGATTGCTTCTCCAAATTGCCTAATCTGACACTTGCAACCAGTGTGTGAGGTGCAGGTGCATCCGACAGATGTGGCCTAGATTTTTCTTTCTTCCCATGATCAATAAAAAGACTTAATACAAGCACTTAGCCCTCACTTCACAGCCATTTTATTTGCTGTTGGACTATCAAAAGTGTCCTTGGGCATGCCCTGAATGCATTTGCACCATGCACTACAGACCTTTAAATTAGATCTAAATAAGGCCGTAAATCCGTCATGTATGTTGGCCATGTCACGGCAATCATTTATGGCTTCGTAAGAGTCTAATCTGACACAGTGACAAAAAATTGTAGTCTGAATCTGGCATGAGTTTGATATCTGGCTGCACTGTTTCTGTATTTTTTGTCTGAGACAGGAAGCTATTTCTCCATGTGCCCAGGTAATGGACAGCCATTGCTTCTCCAAGGTGAATTAGCCGAGTGGAAACATTAACCAGAGAGCCAAGTCCTGTCATTCACGCTGCGACTTCTAGTTGGACAGAGAGAGTGGAGAGCAGATGCTAGGGCACATGCCACTTTAACTTCCTGCTGGGAGAGAGGGATGGGAGAAACAGATAGAGCACCGAGAGGGGGGGAAGTGTAACAAAGAGTGGGAGGGTGACAAATAAAAGATGGTGAAAAAAAAGTTGCAGAGAGAGGTAAAAGATGTTGTTCTGCCTTGGAAGTTTTTGCCTGACACTCAGTGGCACGAACAGAGTCGGACCATTCAGGGTGTGTTTGTTTGTGTACGTGGGCAGCGCATGTATATGACTGTGTGTACACCTGTGTGCACTAGGCTGTGCTGGCTCGTATTGACTGCTTCCAGGCATGTCATCTGTGGCTTTATGTGGGAATACAAGCGCGTCATTTGCTATTTTAGTTTCTTTTTGGCAATCTGAATTCAGCATGTGACTATTTCACAGTCGCATTTGCTCTACATAATACCCTAAAGATTGCTATAGTCCAGTCTTCCCTCGGAGCAGGAAGTGGATGGTTGGTGGGGTTGAGTGAGCCACAGCCTCCACTGTGCACAGATGGTGGCTAAACCACAGAGCATGTGTTGGATGTGTTGGCTCCGAGTCGTGTTGTTTCAATGCATAAAGAGTCTTATAAGGATCATAAGGGAGTCCATGGTGCCAAAGAACATAAAAGTGCAATTTTTCTTCATCCTGAGGCTCCACGGCCATTATTGAACCGAGAATGAAGAGTGGATCAATGACATTGATCATCAAACTTCCTCACTGTTAAAGACTTCTGAAGTGGTTTGAGGGTTCGATTGAGTCCCTCTTTGATCAATTTAGTGTCTATAGTGTGTGTCCATCTTTAAAACCACTTTAGACCTCACAGTGTTTGATAGGAAGAAATAGACATACATAACATTTTTTTATGCTTCAGTCAACAATATTGGGATATAAGAACATACAGACACAGATTTTTTAAGATATCTCATTTAAATAATTTTTTTTTACCAGTAATAATTTCATACTATATCACAATAGCCTTGTCACTGTGTATCTAAAAAACAATAACTTTGATTCAATCTTGGTGGAGAATTAATTGAATACACATTTAAAAAGCAAATATTATTATTATTATTATTAATAATAATAATAATAATAATAATAATAATAATAATAATAATAATAATAATAATAATAATAGCAGTAATAGTACAGAAAATAATAATTATAACAAAAAACAGTTATCAGACAATTTTCAGTATACACAAAAACAATATGTACAATTGACGATACTTCCATGGACGTCTTGCTGCTCGCTTGTGTTTTAAATATGAAATATAACAAAGCATCTGCCTAGACATCTGCTATTTTATGTGAATGAGAAAAAGTGAGGTAACACATCTGAGAGATCCATGGTGACGGCGCTATTTCTGTCCTCCACAGAGATAATGCCATCAGAATTGGAGTCACAGTGCAGAGATTACACACAACAGCAGAAATATGCAAAGGATATCAGAGCAAAACAAGAACACAAACACTCGGAAAATGTTGCTACATTACATGTTTGCGAGTAAATGTTGAATGTATCATGCAAAGCAACCGGCTCTGATTGTAAAGAAGCGATTTCAAATAAAAGGCCATATTGTTCTATTCATTAAAAAAAAAGAAAAAAAAAAGGAAAAACTTTTATGAGTGAACAGGAAATTGCATTAGAAATAGCATGTTCAAGCAGTTATATGATTACAAATCTCCGGTTGTGTTTTTGCTCTTAAAGTCACTGGCCCACGTTGTTACCTCTTTCATTAATAAACACGAGGGGCTGTCCGCAATTAATCAGTCATTGAATATCTTTAATTCACGTCCACTTCAATCAACATTAAACCTGAAGTCTAATGAGGTTTTGCTGTGAGTTTCTTAACCTCCTGACTCTTAAGTAGTAAGAGCGACTGTAACCGGTTACCTGCAGCGTCGCCATGTTCAAGTGCCCATGTGAACTGCTGAGCAAGTGCAGCTCTGTAGGTAATCATTTTGACCATGAAAGTGAAAAGCTGCACTGAAACTCAATGGTTTCCTCAAGTGTCGCTTCAGGGATGCTTTAGTGATTGTGAAGGCAATGAAAAGAAAAATACATTTTTGTAAAATAA
>JAOWBC010000711.1:8583469-8596802 GCA_028566105.1 Hypoplectrus providencianus
CTTTTTTTATTTTCCATTATTGGCCAATAACTTATCGGTACTGAAATAAATTGTGCATTCCTACATTGACCAAACTCTGTGCAGCCAATAAAGCGCAGTCAATACAACAGGCAAACAAACTGAAAATGTTATATAAAAAAAAAAGTACATCTCTCACCCTATATGTCATGTTTACCTTCATATTGCTCATACCACAGATATCAAAGTTTCTCGACTTCCACCTGGTCTGAGGAATGCCTAGCCCGCAAACGTTCTCCCTGCCCCTTTATAAATACCAGCTCTTATGTGAGGAAGGGCACACACATGGTTTTTGTGTGTACACATCTTTCATGCTTTTGGCCCTGGGACTCTTTTCCTGTGTTAAAGGAGCTTATTTATCAGACAAATGGTCAGATTATGGTGATTTTCCCCCAACAAATACAGTTCTTGAAACATCCTTCAATAAATCTCCTAAACAATCTGCCATTTTCCGAAAGATAGTCACACAAACCATTGAATTTGATGCCTCTCCATCTGTACTCCACATAAAGCGGCGACATTTGAATACAGGGGCGATTAACTTCTGTCCCACCTGTTCTATGCTGCTCGGCACCCGAAAAGTCTCCAAATACCAGTCATCCTTTATCTGTCTGTCCTTGCTGACAGATAACCCCCATTCTACTGAACTCAATAGTATTATCCCCAGGGATTATGGCTATGCCTCACAGGGTTGTGCATGGCATTGGCTTTTGTTACACAGACAACCAAACAAATGAGGCCTGTCAATTGCATTATTCAGCCAGATTCCCACGGCTTTGGGAATGCACGGACAGTGTAAATCAGGTGCAGAAAAACCTTCGCGGGCATGCTGGAAATCTTACGAGCACTCGGGGACGAGTTATCAGCATCAGACCACCACCATCACACACACCTCCCCTCCTGCAGTGGATTGAGCGAGATGCATCTGCCACTTCTAAACCTACACATGAAGCCTGTGTTGTTTAAAGGGCAAATCATACATACAGTGCCATGTGCTTGAAGACATACATACAAATAAGCGTGTTGTCTGCAGAGCTGTTTGTAGAGGTCATTTACAGGCCAGTGCAGCCAGCGCTGTGTCTGGCTTCAAACAAGCAATTATTCAAATAAAACACATTATCACTACGTGAGGAGAACAAACTGATAACGATGACATTGTTGTAATGATCATATCTATTTGGATTGCTCAAGTGCTTTTGGAGATGGTGCTTTTTTTTTTTTGCTTTGGAGGTCCAGGTTAAGTTGAACACTGAACACAAACATCTCGACATAATGTATGTTTTCTTTCAAAGATTTTCCAAAGTCCACATTACAGTTTTTACTTTCAGAGAGTCCTTGAACAGATCATAGGTTAAGCAAGTTTCTGTGAGAAAAAGTAACAAGAATGAAGATTAAACTTGGGATATTTCTGTCAGGTCTAATTTAAACTGTCGCAAAACATAACTAGAAACATTGAAACATGTGCTCCTCAAAATATATCCAAATATTCACTGAAAATTAGACAGAACTACAGGGGGTCGACACAGTACAGAGAGGAGAGGACAGCATAGGGTGTCAAATAAAGCAAATAGTCCAATGTATATAGCATGCACACTTGTGGGCACTGATTTGTTCGTATATATAAATGCCATGTTATTCAAATCTTTCTATCGTTTATGTCATTATGATGTGGTTATACTGCACAACAACCATAATGATTGGTTTGTACAACAACATATAACGGTACATAGTATCTCTCACTACAACCTATGTAGCAATGCCTGTCTAATGGATGTTAAAGTCATTTCAGGTAAGAAAAAGACATCTGACAGAAACAGTGTTCAACAACCACCACTTGCTATAGTCATGTAATTCTTTATTTCCTTTTGTCTTTCAGCCATGAAATATTACAAATAAATATCCTTCAATTACCTGCAGACCTTGAGGAATTTATTGCTAGGCTTTAATCTTTATAAATGGAGATCGTTGTAATAATCACCAGGGATCATGCTCATGTTCTCAGGTGGTACAAGAGGCAGCTTTAACCTATACACTCAGAAATAATGGGACCAGACTACTATTATAACTAAACTCCACTGCAGCAAAACTCTCAATTCTCCACAATGTATTCATCAACTGCCATCTTGTAATGTTTGTTCCTACAGAGTGTGATATCTATCTATACAAGGCAAACCTTTATAAATCTTCAAACTCTTGTTGACCCCTATGGCGGCCCTTAAAATGAACAATGTTGAGGTTAGGTTTGGTATATGTGGTCATGTTACATTGTTTGTTTGTTTTTTAATTAATTTAAAAACCAGGTCAAAGTAGTTTGATAAGACACAGACCAATCCACAGCAGTGCAGACCAGAGCTAGCGGCAGCAGGTGATATACAGCTAATGCTGCTAATGCATTGTTCTGGATGGTCAACAACATCCTCCCATTGGGATGAAATGGCCCCAGGCTCAGTGTGTCTTCCTGGAGGACAAAAGACATAAAGATTGTATTGTGGTTCTTTACTGTCCATTGTAACAGCATACATCATTTCTTCTTGGCTGCGATTCTTTTACTGGCTGCTGGTTGCACCATGTGACTGCTTTACTGATTTGTTCTTAATAGCTAATTTAATTTTTTGATTATTGTTATTTTCTTTGAGACATTTCGAGTTCAAATTCAAATGGATTTCAAATCTGTGTGTAGTAAATAGGTCACGATTATGGGAGGTTGAGCTGGAAATTGCAATAGCTTGATTCAGAGAATGTTGTTTTTCATAGTGCTAGCAAACACAATAGTTTATATAGCGGAAAAACTACTTCAGATGTGATTGGGTCTGCACTTCACACCACGGCTCTGCCAAGGCCATTGAACTGGTCCTCATAATAATAACAAGCAATCTATCCAATTCCCATGTAGAATGACTCTCATCAGCTCTGGATACAAGCATGGTAAGGTGAGGTGAGCAGAACAATCTATTTAGATGCTTGAGTTCGTATGACTACTGACAACAATACTCCCCTTCTGATATTAGTGTTTCAAGGTCACATTATATTCTGAATGCACAAGAACTTAGTGCAGTATCTGCAAGTGGTTGAGAAACATATTTTATTTGAACATTTTTAATGTTACTTTCTTAACAGTCTTATGCTAAACAATGTTAATGTTGTGCATTAAACCTGCTCATGTTTTGTTGAAAGGTAAATCGAATTATTTTTCCTGTATTATTTTGCAACCAATTAAAATCATTGAGACTCCCATTAACTCTCCTAATAGTTAAAAACATCCACACACTGGCATGTTGGTGTTGTGTCAATTTCTGTTTCCCTGACATTTAATGTTTACCTCTTTTGTAATTTTATATTTTTTGCAGCGATCCCACCTTTTTGGATGGGTTAGAGGTGAAAAATCTCTGCTAACAGCTCCCATCACTATGAGCCACCAAGTTAACATGCTGTCCCTTGAAACTGAAACACCTTTGTACTGATTCCAGTCCATATGGATATTTGAAGACATTTAATATACAAACCTGTTTAGATTCCAATGAGGTAGGTAAAATCAAGAGGGGAAGAAAGGTAACAAACCTTCTTGAAATTAGATTAAAAAAATCAAAAGTTTCTGAAAACAAGTTAGATGAGAAATAGTCAATGCATTAACAGAATCTTGATTCATTTTTTATGAATCCGTGCTGCCTAGATGGACAGTTTGATCTGAGTTTTATGATGCCAGTTATCAGAAGGTGTGAAAATGATTTGGAATGGGAGATGGTTGAGATGCATATTTCAGAGCAAATAAAACATGAGCTCAGCAGATTCATCTGGTTCCCAGGCTAGGAATCAAGTACAACAGTGGTTATTAAACACACTAATTAAACTATGTAAATGCTAGCTGGTCCAAACTTAAAGTGAGATCTGCTTGTTTTCTTCTCCTGAACAGCTCTTTCTGATGAGCTGAACGAGCAGATCCAACAAATAGCCAAAGGCATGATTGCAGCATTGTGATTGTTCTTTTGAAAGCACCGGGGTTGCTATAACAAAGTTTTATATCTAGGAGCGTACCACTGCAGCTAATGAAAAAAATCTGGCCAGTAAATTACAATTTCTGCTATCGTTAAGCATTTCAATATCCCAAAAGGCTTTCCTGTGGTGCCTAGTATTCCTCTCAGTGAAATGATGTTGTTTGTAAAGACCGCTGAATGCAATTACTGAGTATTTATTTTATATTGTAAACACAGATAAGGCCTTGGGCACTGAGTGTAACCCACTGAGAATCTGCAGAAATATACTTAAGATTTTGCAACTTTCAGGGAGTAAATGTGTAACTAAGTACTGCTTAAAAATAGACAAACAAGAGATATGCAGCCTGACAAAGATCCCTTGCTACAATTTTGAAATGTCCTCCCTCTCTGTAGAGCCACTCCACAAAAGCTCAACAAAAAGCACATATTTCCCTTCTGACTGGTGATTCAGCTACAGTGAATCTGCATGTTGTTTGTCTGTTCTTGTGCTTGGTTTTTGACAACTTAGGGCCAGTAAAAGGAAAAATCTTGTGGATCGGGTGATCTGAGGCTAAATTCTTATTAAAAAAAAAAAAAAAAAAAAAAAGAACAACACCAGCGCCATTGTTTAGCATTATGATCCGAGACCCTTGACCCGAGAACAAGGTCAAGGCCGTGATGAATAACCTAGCTCCGGGATGTTTGACCCCACAACAAATAAGTAAAACATTTAAATTTCACATTCCAGTTTCAATTGAATTTCAAGAAAAGGCCAAAACAAAAAAGATTTGTTCACGATTATAACATGTTTACCATTGCAGGATAAGAGGCTGCAACAATATGACAATTTTCAAATGTCATATTGAACCTTAAAGGGTGAAAACTAATACAGAAAACTGGACAGAAATATAACATTTCTGTTTGTTTCATGTATTAATTTGAGGGAGATTACATCAGATCATTAATCATTTATTTGCTAAATTATTTTCCATTTTCCGATGTTGCATTTTGCTTTTATTGATATCCCAACTTATCAACGTTAGCCAAGAAATAGTTCAAATCTTTTTTTCAAATATTTGGTGTTCCGACTCATGTGAACAGATGAATGAGCACACAAATGTGTGACAAAATGTCTAACTAAATATTGCTTAAAATAGACAAACAAGAGACATGCAGCCTGACAAAGAACAGTAGGTTTTTGAATTCCCTCCCTCCCTGTAGAGCCCCTCCACAAAAGCCCAACAAAAAGCACATATTTCCCTCCTGACTCGAACAAGTACAGTGAATCTGCATGTTGTTTGTCCCTTTTTTTTCCCTTGATTTCCGACAACTAAGGGCCGGTGGAAGGAAGACAAACTTTCTCTAAATTCTCAGCCATGAGCCATGATATCATCGGTCAGTCGGATCCGAGACCCTCAGTGCCCCATGGGGGGACAAGGTCATAGCAGGGATGAATCATCCAGTCACGTAGCTCATTATGTTTGTCAAAAAATAGCAACCACTTTAAAATAACAACAGTAATGATTTAGTAAATAAGAAAAAAAAAAAAAAAGATTATTTCATCATCCCCCAGACCACTGTCATTACCAAGCTTATCGAGTGTTTACTGAGCTCTAATTGAACTCAAGACTGGAGAGTAATAATCCAGTGTCAAGCTTCAGATCGCTAATGTGACATCATTGATGAGAAATGGCTGCCAGCTTGGCACACTCAAGCTAGCTCAGGGTAATGTTTTGATTAATACTGAATCAGGCTTGTCATCCTTCCCCATGATAAATAGATGGGAGTTAATTACAAAGACTTCCCATTCTTTCCTTTTGCCCTATCCGCGGAAAGCATTTAACTCGTGTGTTGTCAATGAGGGCAATTTAGTGAGATGAATATGATGACTCCAAGATATACATGTGCAGCATATGTACGACCGTGCACAAACATCGGCATGCGATCGAGATCGAGCATGTAGGCCGTGTGTTCGAATGCTTCTCGGAGATAAACTAAGGCGATAAATCCAATAAATGTGACATTTTTTAAGCACTTCATCATAAAATTCTAGTCCGTGCTCACTCCAGTGTGAAAACAGCCGGTGTCAGTTTCATCAATCACAGCTTCGGCAATCTCCAGTGCATTATGTTTGTCAGGAAGTTTCAAAGGAGCACAAAATGAGCAAACCGCTCCGTGCACGGTATACTGCAGGCTGATGAGATGATTTGAAGCAGAAAAGATGTGAGGAAAAAAGAATAAGGAGGGAGAAAAAGAAGAAGTCCAGGTATAGTGATTCATTGAGAACGAAGCCTCAGTAATCCGATCCAACATGAAGCCTTTGTCAGAGACGGAGAAAAACAAGACATGCCAGTAGAAATGGGTTTGTAAGCACCAAGGCCACGCCGGATCAATACATGTGGGTCGATTGCATGCCAACTCGTGAGCCATCTTTATGAGGCTGTTTTGAAATGTTGTTTGGGTTGCTCCCCCACATGTGATGGTCAATATATGCCTCAAAGTTTCTGCGCTCTCAGTATTTCAAAGACTCGTAGTTCATTAAAGATATTATGCCACTTACTCAGGCTGTTCACATAGGAGGGTGTCTTTGAAGGTTTGGGTGCAGTTTACTTCAGGGAAGAAAACAGAAACAGCTAAAGCTGAGCCGACCTTAAACAACAAACAATAAAACGGGCTAATAGGCAGCACAACACCAAGCTTGGAGCCTTAAACGATTTATTGAGACTTTCTGCAATTAAACCCGAGACAGGATAAACAAAAATATTAGTTTGAACAGCTGATAGATAATCAGCTGTTCAGCTGCTGACCAGATTGGTCATAATATCTTAAAAAAAGACAACTGAAATGTTACAGGTTCAGGTAACACTTTCTGTGTTACTTTCTTTCTGTTGTTATTGTTGTTGAGCATTTTGTATATTAATATGTACTTGTAATTAGAACAGTTTATTACAGAAAGATGATAACTAATTATAAGCTTGTTTATAAAGCATTATCGACATGGCTTCATGGAAAGTTTGAATTGATTATGCATGCCTTATATTGCCATAAATTATGTGTAGCCTTTGTGCGGGCCACTCTTTCCATTTTTGGGATGTTAAAGAGAGTATCCAGAACTGCAGCTGCTCTCCCCAGCCTGACTTTGGTCAATATGCAATTGCAGGAAAAAAACACTGTTGCTTGCAGCGTATTAAATTAACTGAATTGTTTCTGGGTGTGATGAATTATCTCGGTGTGTGATAAATTGGCACCCTATCGTAATTATATTTGCATAATGTCTTTTCTGCTTCATTTCCGCTCCTTCATGTGCCGGAAATGTTCCCAGTAACACTGAAGCGAGGACTGGAAATAAGTCTTAATGTTCATTGTTGTCTCTGGAATGTGTCAAAAGTTTCACATAGTTTTATCATTTACAAGACATTCATCAGTGTCTGGCTGTGAAGTCACTGTATAAAACTTAAGTGCCATGAATAATCATCAAAAGAAAATCACATTTGAAATAATTTAACATGTCAAAATTCTAATTTGTGTCTGAAGTGAAAGAAAATATGCAGTTATCCAATAGATATATCTGGATCTCTCATCCTCAGGCAACCAACAAGATCTCCCCAACTTTAAGCAGCAGAACACGTTGTTAGTCAAAACCACCATAAAGAACCATTTCTCAGATTGACCCTGAGCATTCTAGTCGATACTGCATTATAGATTGATAGATTGCTGCAATTTAGTTTAATTCAGACTACACAGCCACTAATCTAGGTTTAGGGCAAAACAGCTTTATAATAACAATTTTAAAAGGTTAAAAAATTCCAGCAGTGAAGTAGAAATGAGGATGACGTGACTACCGAATAAAGAGAAAGGTTTATTTGTAAAAAAAAATAAAAAAAAATAAAAAATAACCTTCAATTTCATTGATTTGAAAAAGAACTTTAGTTGAATTATTAAAGACAGTTTAAAAAGAAAATAAATGTACATACACGGCAGAAGTGAAGTACCCATCCACCACAACTCCCAGCCATCCCGAGTCAGACTTCAGCCATGTAAACTCTGCATCTCGGTCAATCATAATTACCATGGAAGGAGGCAGAGGACGGTCTAAAATGTAAATATGGGTCGAATCTTGCTGCATGTACAGATGATCATTCGAAGACTCGTTTAAGGCCAATAGTAGCCACATATCCATCCAGATGGATCCCAAACTTAGAGAGAATAAACAAAAGAAAATATGAAGGAGTGCTTGTTCCTTGCTACTAAAGTCATGCGATTATTTTCAAGTAGGAAAATCATGAATATTTATCATCCCAGAGGAAAAAGGTGCAACAGGACAGTTGTGAAAAAAATGGCATTTTGAACCTTTAAGATGAACTTTTAAAAAATGGAAAAAAGTGGATGGAAATACAACATTTCAGTTGTTTTCATGTATAAATGTGAGGAAGGTTACGTCCCATCAGTGCGGAGTGATGGGGACACTGTTTTAAATTGCTGCTATTTTTTGTCCCCAGTGGTGCACAATCTCCAGTGGATGCCGAAGTCAAATAACCTCATGTACATCCAGGATTTATTTGCCGAATTGTTTTCCATTCCACTTTGTATCATTTTGCCCTGATAATGCAGGTAAAACAGATGAATAGACACACAACTTACCATACTATCTTCAAAGCTGGAAAAAACAAATCGGAGAAGATACCTATTTTAGATATCCCATATTCTTATCAGGTACTGCACAACTTCAGTAATGATTTATAGGAAAAAACTGATTCTGACAGCATCTACAGCGCTTATGAGGATATATCCAAGGTGCATTTGGATGTTATAATAACCTATTTCCCTGAAAAAAATATTGTTATTTGTGTGGAGTCTGGCCAGGTTTTATATTGGACGATCATCACTTTATCATTCTTAACATGAGCTGGTAGAATAATAAGAAAGTCAAATATCTCTTAAATAACGTCCATCTGACAGGATGGAGAAAGGTGCCACTGTAGGTCAAGAAAGGCATTCAGTCAATAATCAACCCGTTTTCTAGTCTGGTCACCTCGGCTGAGAAGCTCAGGAGCTTCCTGCACATAGAGAGAGACAGAAGACGGGCTGTAGGAGGTCACAATCCAGGGGCAGAAGTGAAGTGTTTTGACCCAAATTGCTACGCTACACTCTTCCTTTGAGAAAGGTAACAGCTAGGCAATTTGCTGCAGTCATGTTCAGAGTTTTCAGTCAGGTATAAACCAAAATACTGACCCGAGCCTCATTTTTATGGGTTGTACGCTCTCTACAAAGCTCAAGGGGGAAAATTACGTCTATCCACTCGCAGACTTATAGACTGGTACGGCGCTCCAATGAAACACTGAACAAATTTGCTTCGGAAACAGGAAAGAAATAAGATAAATACCGGCCATTTTTTTTCTAGCCTCATACCGAGGTGTTCCCCAGAGCTTAGCTGGATTCTTGCCATCTGAGATGAGCCCATTAGGTCAGAGGGCCTCTGGATGAGCTCTGTGAGATGTGTGAGGATGGTGACTCACCCGAGTGTATTAGGATTTTCGACTTTTTTTCATCATGTCTCACTAAAGAATATGGAAACAGTCTTAGTGCTTGATGATTACCACTCTGATGTCTCAAGACAACCTGCTGACATGGCACCTCGGTTTCTTCCAGGAATTCTGGCTGGGAATCACTGGGAGTTACTTATGATACGATTTGTCATCCAGCAGCAACTTATCCATGTCTCCGGAACATTATTTCTATGTAAAATACCCCAAAAGTGGCAAAAGGCCGAATAGATTTGGTCTAGTTCTTTAGTTATTTTTGTTCTTTAATTCGGTTTGCACATTTAAAAGAAACGTCATGGAAAACGTACATAAAAATAAAATGCATGTGCTGCTGAGGTGAAAACCCAACCTCACTTACACCTTTTAAAGGCTCGACCAAATGTCAGCATGCACCAAGGAAAATGGTGTTTATGTCCCATGGGAAAACAAACTAAACAAGTTCCTTTTCCCTTTCTAACAAAACTTGTTTTTTTTTTAATGTAAGTAAAACGTAAGGCTCACATAACCCTTGTAACTCATTCCATGCCTGCATTTATATACATTTTTTAAATTTGTAAACTCTTTTTAAAGCCTAACCAGGAGGTTTTTAGCCCTAAACTTAGCCCAAATTCACCAATAATGCAGCCATGTTTTGCAACCGCGATCCCTACATTTATGTAAAATGTTGTGTGCTAATTTTTGAACCCGTTTTTTACAGCATACTGGTACTGGCAAACAATCCATTCTGTCATTTGGCTTGGTGATCTTGTTAAGAATTGCAGTAGATTAAGTCAGAGTGATACGTGAGCAAACATATAGACAGAAAATCACCATGAATAAATATGTTACCAGCTTGATTATTAATACCTGGTTGTAACAGTTTATTGTGAGCACCCGGAGTTACTCTCACCATCTGCTTAAAGGGCTGAAAGACGGCCATTGTGATAAAACAAACAGCAGGCCGTGGCAGTTTATGCACAACAGAGATAAGCATTTGAATGAATCGTATTGACAGCACCACAAATTACTCTTGGCATCAATGAGCGAGACGACCGTCAATTTCATCAAACAAACACAAGCAGCATTCGTCCGGTTGGAAGCCAGAAGACCATCTAAAAATATAAATGACAGCCATGTGTTATTGTCCTCTTTGTTCCACGAGGTTCTGGGTATGGAGCTGCCACTTGACTTCCATGCTAAAGATGCTGGCATAGCTAATTATCTTCCTTCCAATTTCCCAACTCAGCTGTTAAAAGCACAAACAGAAGGAGCGCTGTATATCCCTTTATTGATATTTTGACACGCTATAGGGTTAATTTGATTTCCACAGAGCTTATTGAGAGCTTTATCCTGTCTTGTTCTTTTAAATTAGACATGAAACACTGTCAACCGCCATCCCTCCCGAGGATGCATTGTTGACCATGTCCCTGCCTTGTTTCCTGCGATAGGATCTGAAACATGGTCAACAATGCATCCTGGGAATGGTTGATTGGTAGTCAAAGGATGTCACTGCAGAAGATAACATTTTTTTTTCTCTCCGCCTATGTTTCTGTTGCTTATCAGACTTCAAAGGTATGCATGTGTGTTGGGAGTTTGCCTTTGCATGCAATATGTTTTTCATGCAGTATTGGATCCCAGACCTGTTCCAGATTGCACTAAACCACTTATGAAGGCACTTAACTCACAAACGAAAGGATTAAAGGTAGTTCAATGCAGAATTCATGTCCTCTGTACAATGTTTTTTTTTTCCATTTTGGAAAAGTAATTTCAAAATCATAAATCTTTTGTTTGAAAATCACCATTTACTCACCATCTTTAGCTGCTAATCCGGCTTTCCAATCCTCTGAGCACAGTCCTCCTTACAGGCTTTATAGTAGGTGTTTCCTGCCAGGAATAGGCCGCACGTCATTGTTACTTATTAAAAATTTACAGGATTATTCACCCATACGTTTATGAGTCACTGTCTTCCGCACTGTCCCAACAATTGGATATGTTTGAAACGCTCTGGTCTGAGGATCTCACTCTTAAACCTCATGACCTGGGTGTGTTTGTGATTGTCAGTCAGGAGCTTCAGTCCGTCTGGAGCAGTTGGAGGTCAGAGCTCGGCCTGCGCTGTTCAGCTGGCGCAGCATGGGGAGACACATCCATATTTTATTCTGGCCCATGGCAAAAGCCGAGCTATAGATAGCACTTTATTCTTGCTCCTCTGCAAACAGCAGATGCCTTAAAATATACAAGTGGAGGCAAAAGCTAGCAGAAAGGGAAAAAAAGTGTCTGACTAAAGACGGGACATTACATGCTTTCCAGCGGCTGGGGATGACAAGGCTTGAGACAGTAAATGTTCAAATCCTGCAGAGCGGGGGAGCTTCTGTCTGTTCGCTGTGTTTCTCTAAGTCCCCCAGATGTCTCAGTGTTTTCAGCTGTAAATATATTTTCATTTTGTAGTGTCTTGCCAAATGCCATAGGAGAAAAATGCACTACCACACATGCCTTTGTTCCTAGGATCTGAATAGGGAAATTCTCAAAGTTGTGATTTCTGTATCCTTCTTTTTAAAATATCCTTTTAAACCCTTTTTAAGTGTGTTGCCCCCATCCCAGCCACTGCTTAGGGATTTCCTCTAAAATGGCATGAATTATGTGCTGTGACTATAACTGCAGCAATACTTTTAGCATTGTCCCTTTGGTGTCTTTCTGTTATATTTATCAAATATTCAAATATAGGGTCAAATATAAGGCCAAATAATGTAGAGCTGTATCTTCCTTTATGTGGAAATTTACAATGTGTTAAATTATGTGTTAAATTTACAATTTTCAGTTAACAACATTTTAGCTTCTTGTGATGATTTGTAAAGAATATATACAAAAAAAAGATGTTTATACATCCAGCTGTTTTCCTGAGAAAAAAAAATATTGAAATCCCCAAAAGCACATTTGTAATTTCTTTTTCCTACATGTCACGGCCTTGTCCACATGTATGCAGCTTTTTTTTTTTTTTTTTTTTTTACACATCCTTTTTTGTGCATTTTGGCATTTCTTCCACTCGAGAACTGTGCATTTGGGTCAGGGGAAAAGGGGCTTTTGCAAAACTGCCTTCCAAGGTGAGGATTTTCAGAAAGTCTGTCCTCAGTGTTGATGGTATTGTATGAAGGTCGTGGCTTGGCATGCCCTTTGTGAGACAACATTTCATGCAATAGTGGATGCAGCTAAAGAAGTGCTGTTTTTAAAATTGCAACAATACTTGTTTTTTTTTTCTATCACTTATGTACACATAAATGGATACTCAACCCTCAACTCTATAGCCTATACGCTGCTGTATCTGTTCCTCAGAATAGTTAAGGGACATCTTGTTTGTGTTGTTGGCCATTTTGCTGCCTTTAGATTTGGCTCTTGCCCACGTTTCATTTGGGCTTTTGCTCTATTTTCTTTGGAGAGAGATTTATTTATTGTATGGACAAATTCATATATATACACACATACATTATATACATAAGGTCTCTTTACAATAAAAACTTTCGGGTTTGAGTCCAGTTTTAGTCCTTTTCCTGCCCCTCTGTCTTCCCCTCTGTCTCCCCATTTCACCCTGTCATCTGCCAATAAAGTCAAAAATGACAATAATAATAAAATATTACATAGCCAATTAATGGTGTCCATGTAGAGGTGGATTAAATGAGGCAAAAACTTCAATATTTACTTCACATTTTGTAATCATTCCTGTTTATTTGCTTTTATAATACATTGAAGTTTTTTGTATATGTTTGTATATGTTTACATGTTAAAAATTCAATTACATTTTCTCCATTCTAGCCTTTTTCCTCCTGCAAT
>JAOWBC010000711.1:8609641-8622066 GCA_028566105.1 Hypoplectrus providencianus
GAAATTGACTATTAATAACACAGGCAGAGGGCTAATCTGCACAAGAGGAGAGCTAATTGTCCAAGACTTCTGACTGGGAGGAAAAACACAAGGTACTGTAAGGAAATGATGCGTAGGGTGTCTACATCCACCACCACACACAGTGTTTTCAGAAAATTCAATTTTTTTCCTTGAGGCATGAGAGATAGGGGAGAAAGCAGACCCCTAATGGCCAATCATTGTACTTGATGGCTGTCTGGATTCAAATCTGCGTAGGAGTGGGAAAATAAGAAAAACACATCACACTAGTGCTTGGTTGTCAAGCAAAACTGCCTACAGTTTACTAACCAAAGTGCCTTAGTTAACTTGATTCACATTTACTTTAAAGGGGAAACACGTCTGAATATATATTCAGCTATAAAACTACACTAGCATTTGTGTCTGCTCAGCTAAACCCTGCAGCTGTTCATCTTCTCTTCTCCTGGAGTCCAAAAGCCTGCATATTGAAATTTGCTTTGTGGCAACATCCCTTACCTCCCTGTCAGCATGTATTGCCCTAGTTTCTTGTAAGCACATCTTATACCTGGACTCTCAGAAAATGTTGGCTCATGCACAGATTGTCTAGTTACAGTCACTACCTTCACTTTCCAATTTCCCTATCTTGGCAGCCACTCTCAGGATCTTATTTGGAAGATATTTCACAAAGCATGCTTAGGAAGATAGCCAGGTTCCAAATTGCCATCAACATGCATAATTTATCAGATACAGAATTGTGCACATTGATAGCAATCTTAAGTTATTATTAGGAGGTTGTAATTGTACCTGGACAGCAATCTCATAGTGCATCCCAGGACACCTGACCAGCTGTCAGTTACCTACTTCCATTTAGCCCCTACACATGTTCTGGGGAGATAAGATAGATACGTGATAATAATAAAAGAAAAAGCCAAGTCAAAGCCAAAGTCAAGCCAAATGAAAGGCTGCCAAGAAGGATTAGAAACAAACTGCAATTTGATTGCTCAAACCAGCTTTGGAGGTGGTTATCAACATAGGAATATATTCTAGACAGATGTTAAAAATGGGTTCATTTTGATATTCCCAGGGTCCTATGTTCCCCAGATTTATATGCCACATTAAGGGAACCAGGCAAAGGGTCCCACGTTCCCAAACTATATCTCTTTCTTACCACCTTGTTGACTGAGGTTAGTCCCATCCAAATTTCCATTTAGCACAGGGGACTCCAAACGACTGCAAAAATCTGTACCTGTGGATTAAGAAAAATGCAATCAACACTATATAACTTTTTTATCTGAATTGTATACGCCTATGGAGCCACTCTGTTTCCACTGTACTGCCCAATCTATTATCTTTTTTTGCTTGAGAAGTTGTTGCATTCTGCCATCAAAGTGAGTCAGCAATTTTCTCATGGCAATTGAAGTTTTTTGGAGAGTGGTTGACTTTCATCTTTTTTTCTATGTGGAGTATTCCATTTCAATGGGATGCACAGAGAAGCCCTTTCTTTTAGTACTGAACCACCCCCTGGATATGCCTTTTTCAAGGTCTGTGAACACTGGTTCTAATGATCTGGGATTGACATGTTGTGAGTTGCTTCTGGTCGTCTCCCTTTCCCTCTGAAGTTAAGCCAGGATTTTTTTTGCAAGTCTGGTTCTTTGTTCAGTGCTTTGATTTGACCTGTGGCTTGACCTTATTGCCCACATTGACTTCTACATGACATTATAGTTGCCTGGAGTGGCAGTTTATGTTGATTGCCTGGAGATGTACATTTCTCTCTCCTCAGGGCCTCTGGTTAAAAATAGACCAGTATGAGTAGGGGGGGCTTTGCTGTTGTGTTATTCTCCCCCGCACATTATGTTTGGTGCAGAGCGTCGGCCATTTATGGCCCGAAGTGGTCGCAGTTCTTCAAGCTCAATGCACTACATGCAGCAAAGAGGGTGGTGGGTGTTAGGAGGCTATTTACTTTTCCTCTGCAAAGCCACAACGGAGTCTGGAATTGGCAAGATATTTGATCATGAAAATAGTCTATTTTTTAAATATGTAATACTTGTGTAAAATATCTGATTGAAAATTTAAAAGAAAAGCTATTTTTTTCTGTGTGTACCACTATTGGACAACAGCTTGCATTTCATTGAACAAATCTGTGCTGTACAATGTGAATGTATTTTGATGTTTCATATAATAATATTAAAGTATCTTGGATAGAGCTTTCGAGTAAGCAATAGACCTTTTTTTGTCCTTGTCTTTGGGGGGCCGTGTTTATATACAGTCTATGACATGCACCAACCATTTTATTTTCAGGCATTTAAGAACTGCTCTATCAATAAACAGATAATCTTGCAAAATGAAGATAGAGCCCCTTTAGAAGGTGATGCCTGTGTTTGTATAACAAAAGTCAAATAATGTAACTGTCAGTGTTCTCGTGTACCAATCTTTACATAAAAACTTTGAAGTCACAACACATATTGGTTTTGTCAAATATTGAAATTTGTCTTTAAAAAGTGTACTCTCCTATTTGCATGCACCTCTGTGCGCGCTATTCCCCGCTGTGGTGTTAATGTATTTCCAATTGCTGGCTAGAAGCTGTGGAAGTTTTTTGATGTGTCACAACGAATACTTTGGCTCATTACGATGAGGATAACCTTATGGTTATTATCTAGCTTTTCTCCTGTTTAATTGATGCTTTGAAGTAGCACATGAAAGTAGTTCGCTGCTGTCTTGTTTGTGTGTGTGTGTGTGTGTGTGTGTGTGTGTGTGTTCTGTGGTGCTTGAATTCATTCTGTGCTTCAGCTCCACTTTCAGCAGTCCTCAATCTTCGCTGCAGACAAAACACAGTGATTACAGCTGTGGGTCTGCAGCCCCGGGGCTTCTCTATAACAGGCCAGAGCTGATCTACTGCCAAGTCAGGGCAGTGTGCGACTCTATTTTTGAATGTGTTTGCAGTGTGAAAGACCTAAAGAGACTGAAACAAAACACTAAAAAGACACCACACAAAGAGAATACTTTCTCTAATTAGTCTTCTCTTAAAATTATTGCTAGAAGTTAAGTAATTGTCAGTTACATTACCTAATGCATAATGTAAAAGCCTCATTAAATTCATATTTTTCCACTTTAATTTCACTATCAATCCCCACATGACTTTATTTCCACACATATTTTAAATCCACTGCTTCTGCTTTTTTTTTTTTTTTTTTTCTATTTCCAAGAAGATGCAGATAACCACAGTTATTAGGTCCTTTCCTGATGAAGACAGCTGCTTATTTATTTATTTATTTATTTTTTTTTGCGATAATTGATTTTACAATCCAATTTTCACTTATTTAATAATTTTAAAAAAACAACAAAAACAGATAGAGTTGTGTATTTTCTTAAAATCAGAAAATAATGAGTCTATCACCAGGGTTCCAAAAATCAACTCCACACCACAAAATTGATCAGATATCTTACTCTGCATAACAACTCATGTTGTTCTGGTTAACACAGTAAACCTAAATGCACTAACTACAACCTTCCTAATTTTAAAAAGGCTCTTTCATAAGTCAGAATGTCTCATGAAATTGTCCTAATCCTATCATCCCAATGCATAACTGAATTATACTTTCAATTTTGATAATCCAAAATCCAATAAAAATCAATATCATCGGGATATAGCTTTTCCGTAATCCCAGACATTGATGCAGCTCAGGAAAAAAAAAATGACATTATGCTCACCCTAGCTTTCTCCTTATTGAATTCAGCAAACCCATGGTTGTCTTCCCTCACATGGTTTCCAGCCATGTGCACAGAAGACTTTCTGCTTAGTAGGATGGCAATCGAACTTGCGCTCTGCGGACGAGCATGCGAATGTGCCCACCGGTTTCCTCGACAGAAAAAGAGAGGCGTTATGCCTGTGTGGAGAAGCTGTCTCTTGTACTTAAGCTGTCTTCCCAGGGAACATGGTCGAAGTTCAGTGGAGAGTGCAGTCATTTTGCTAGGTTAATGACGAGGAACAATATTTATTAGTTTATTCAGAGAAGTGTGGCAGGGATTGAGAAAGCTGCTGTTGACACATGGAAAGGACACAGAGCAAACAGCCATGCCATTGGGAGGGGTATTATCCCTGGTCACAGCCCGCCATGCCCTCCCTGTCCGGCTGAGGGGAACTTCAGGAGCAGCCGGTGAAGTGATCCTTTGGTTCTCGTTACTTAAAGGTCAGTGTGATGAAGTTAGGAGGGTTTGACTTCAGCTAAGGCAGTTACATTTTCCCCTCTACTGCAATTTGGTCAATTTGTGCTGATACCACATATTATGTTGATACTTTTGTGGATACATTTCTAAAGGAAATCGCTATCCTGGACATCAATACAGAAACAGTCCACATTAACATCTAAAGAAAAACACTATTTTTCTCAAACCTTAACCAAAAAAGGGCTGTCTATGGCCTATCCAGAGATCAGGCCTTGAAAATCCCATTGAGGCCTGAGATGCTCTATAAAATGTGGCTCTTCATTCATTAAAAAAAAGCTTCCTTTGTGGTCTCAGTGTTATTTTATAGGCCAGAGTAGCAACCAGACATGACTCACATTTTATCCATTATTTTTCAGTTTTCTATGTATTGTATAATAGTGTCATAGTGACTCTTTACAGAATTTGAATTTTAAATCAATTAACATGTCCATTCTCTGGTATAAAATACCTGTAGTGCAGCTCCTGTATTACTTTTCAAAGATCCCTTGAAAATAATCCAGAAAGTCAGTCCTGTTGTTCACCTTTTTTATGTATTCTCTTTTATTTGACCTTTGTGGTGATTTCCCACCACAGTTCTATTGGCCTTTCAGTATTGTAGTCTTGGATAATGGGTCCCCCAATATCAGTTTGTCCGACAACATACATGCAGCACTACGTGGTAAAAGCAATTTATAAATATCACTGATCCAACAAATACTAAGAGTGTATGTTACTGCTATTTATTGTATTAATGTAAAATAAAATGCTAAAAAAAGAAAAAAAAAATGCCAGAGAATCGGTTGCCAATTTGTCAAAAAGGTTGCCATTATCCACTAGGTAACTGTTACTGTCCAGCCTCGCTGTGAACATGATCTGCGTAGTCATTACCTTTTTCATCATAAGGACAATATGAAAACCAGGTTGCTTTCTGCATAAACATACTTCATTTTATAAATGCAACACGCCCGTGGCGACTGTTCTAACTCTTTGTATGATGCCCTTCGGATATCAGATACGGCTCTTTTTTTAAACAAGCAGAGTTCAAGTGGTTAAACTTGCAGATAGAAACTTCATAATGGTCTTTTCCAGCCCACCTTTGAATATAATCTGTTGCTTAGTCATAACCACGCTCTTTGATGCTTTGACTCAAAGAGTGTGGGAATATTTTTTAATGTTGCCTACAGCAGTAGCATTAATATTGAGCAGGCAGGTGCTTTGGGATCTTTTTTTCCCATTATATATGTCCTTGTAATTTTAAGAGAAGAGAACATTGTTACAAAAAGACTTCGTAAACTAAAGTTTCTGTGTATTTTTGTAGAATTGTAAGAAAAGGCTGAAGTTTTGTTGAACATACAAAACAACTGATATTGGTTTAGGGCAAAAAAGTCAGTATAAAAATACAGTTTAAACAGTAAATAAATGTACGTACATACAGAAAGTGAGGTAATTATAAGCACCTGACTATTGTAAGTGACATAGTTACGTTCACATTACTTCCTTTTCCTTTCTTATTTTGTGTGCAGCTTGAGGACTTCTTTCATTTGAGTAAAACCAGAAGCACCTAATAGAAACAAACACACACACAAATGGCAGCAGCTTCTAAATGGAGTAATTCATTATGTGCCTCTTAGGCTTTTAGACCAGCTCCTCTAGTTGGAATGGGAGGTGTAGCTCTGTAAGTAACATTAGCAATGGTTTTAGAATCAGGACATTTTAGCTGAGAAGCTCCAAATGTTTGGAAAATTCCAATTTAACCTTTCAAGTTCAAACTAAATGGCTTCTCTTTTTTTTTTTTTTTCATTAAAGAATCACCTTTGTTTATCAGACTTACCTTTGTCCGTATTTAACTCAAAAGATATTCACAAAGTTGCCAAAGGGATATTTTATGCTGTCAGATGTATTGACAGTATCACCTTAATTCCAGCCTTCCTGCCGAGGTTGCCTTTTCATTTCAGGTTTGCTTTTAAGATTTTATTTTATCATGCCACAGCATGGATCCACCGTTATTGGAGCTGCATTACCCTGACCTTTTAACTCCCTGTGAGGCAGGCAGTACCAGACTGTCCTCAGGCGAGATTTACTATCTTTCTAACCGTCGAAAATGTGGCGCAAAGTAACCGGGGAGCCTCGAGATCGGAGATTTCAGAGTTACAATGCATATACTCACACGCTGCAAAATCAAAGCTCAAGGAGTTACACGTGCGACCTTCCAGGCTTCTCCCTTTCAGCGTTGTTGTGCTGCGGCTTACAGGCTAAAATCACCAGACTGTGCATTGGTTTCTTCACTGCTCTGCTGGGTACTGAATGGCTCTACAGTGAGTGACAAGCTGTTCGACTCCAACTCAGAGAGATGAAAGGAAAAACGTTTAACTCATCAATGTCAACTTATGATGAAAAAGATACAAATCTCACAGATTCATAAAAAGACAAAAAGAACGAAGTGCTGAAAGGATGGCTATCATTTTTTCCCCTACACCATTTAGGATAGCTACAGGGGCAAGGCAACACCTCTCTGGGTGACAGCTGTCATCCTATGCCCCCCTCTGCGGCTCTACCGCTGCACAAGCTGGTTAATAACAGGTGAGGAAACAACATACAGCCGGGTGCCAAGGGCCACTGCATGTGAAATTACCCTTAACAGCCTGTCACACCTTTTCAGCAATCACATATCTAAAAATCCATGAGATTTACCATTTGCTTATTAGCTCCAAATTGGTAGGTGTGCTCTCGATTGCAGGAGAGATGCGATAGAAAATATAGAGGTGAGTGTACAAACACTGAGTCCACTTGAGCACAAGAGCCAAGTGGTGCCTTGTTAAGCCTCCCACCTTTTCAAGTCCTTTCTCTCCCGTATAACAGGTTGCAACTCATAAATTTAGGTTGTAAAATGTGTCAGCTGGGCTTATATTGTGATGCCCTCTGTAATAACTTTTCAGCGTGCCGAGGTTGTTTATGTATAATGGGATTGCGTGTGTGTGTGTCTGTGTGGAGCTTTTAAAAATACACAGTGCAAAGGCAGAGTAAAACAGTATTGATTGGGATTATTTTGGATGGGCACACAGAGCGGTGGGAGACTGAGGCGGGAGAGACAAATGAGGGAGTGACGGTTAAAGCACGGATGGCTAGACCGCCGTGACATACCTGTGGTCATCTTGTGGCCGCATGCAGTTTCCGTTTAAAAAAAAGCAGACAGGCTGGGACAGAACGAGTAAATCACAGGCTCTCCCTCCAGGATTTCCTCCTATCTCTCTGATCCTGGTTTACAAAGTTGAATCCCTTTGGTTGCTGCAGCATGGTGGGATGGAACGCCCCAGGCCTTCCTTCCTCATCCTGACCCCTCCAGCCTACCACTTTCAACAGCCCTGTTTTCAAATAGATCTAACATACACAACAAAATCTCCAACTGCAAAGAAAGAATAGACAGTTTATCAATACCACCGATAATGGTGTAGTATATCAACTTTTGCAACTAGCGGTACAGCTATCGTTCTGAAATAGCACACTTCATGATACATACGTGCGGTTTGCAGTTGTAAAAACAGTAAAGGTGAATTTAGGATACATCACTGGCTTAGGTTGAGGACAAAACTCCTTCTAGTCAGGCTTTATAAGACATTTAAATGGTAAATAAATAAGAATATGTAAAGAATGGAAGTCACATAAGAAAAAATTGGATCCACAAACCAAAAACCATGGAAGTAACGGAACTTACAAAAAAATTTAAGTAATGTAAAGTTCTCCGTTTGTTTGAGTCGTCCAACTCTGGGCTTGCCAACTCCCTCAAAAATAAATAAGGGACGCCTCATTGGCAGGGCCGGCCGCCCCGATTGCCTCCACCCTCCCTGGCGCAGTAACATATTTTTTTAGATCCTTTTATTTGGGAGTAAATCTGTTTACTCTAAGTGAACTATTTGACTCGAACCTGAATTGAATTAAATGCATATTTTTGAGTGTCATTAACATTTCCGATGGCAATTTTCGGACTATTTGTTGTCTCTCACAGTAATCCAGGACACAGTGTGTTCCTTTTTCAGCTCAATACAGGACAGGGAAAAAAAGTGAAACTGAAGTGACATCTGCCATTTAAACTCTACATCACCATCAGCCATTATTCACAGATGGTGGTAGAAGACAATGTAAAACATAAATATGACTCCTATTTTGCTGCCGGTACATTATGTATCGACCTTTGACGAGAAAACAATCTGAACATACATCACACTTACAAGTGTGGGATGCATTTTTCCTTATTAATCCTGATCTAAACTTTAAAGCATCCTTTCAGTGGGAACTGCAACTTGTATTCATGTCCACTCACATACATTTCTTTTCATATATTTTCCTGCAAATACAACTCAGTGAACACGACTTCTCAAATTTGCTCTTGCAGCCTCCCGGATTCTGTCTTGTGCATTATAAATGGCAAATTTACATACTCTCACTTTTGTATGAATGCAGATGCCAGTTCGTATTGAGTTGGAGTTGGGGATATTTAGCTTGCTGGTGTCAGAACTGAGTTGCTGAATGCAGCTGTGCCTTAATGTGATTACCAGTTGCTGAGCCATGTGGGGACTGGTGTTGCTGTCAGCTTAATTTACTCACAAACATATTGTCACTAGCATACAGCATTGGAATGCATATACACAAGCATATGCAGAGTATGCACACATGAGCTGACATTTGGTTGGGATTCTAGCCTCCATAAGTCAAGGCAGTTCGTCTTGCTGAGAGTCACAAAAGCTTCTGAGGTCACTTTGAACATCTGAGAGCCGTCAGGGCCACGTACACACAAATAAACACACAGTAAATGAGGGAACAGCCTCATGCACATGTAGTATTTATGAACAAAAGAGCATCTGAACGCACAAGCTGCAAAATCAAACACAGACACAAACTGACCTCAAGGTTGTTCCTTTCACAACTGTCTCGCCTTCACACTTTCATTGATTAATCTCTATAATTATATGGGCGTTATTCTGAAAAAACGCTTCACTCAACCTTTTCATTTGCAAAGGGTTGGAAATATGCTGTCTGTTCAGTGAATCGAATTTGTAAATGTACTTTAAAATGCTCAATAAATATACATGTATTGTAATATATGTCCATTCTAATAATATAATGAGTTATATACTATAATGAATTATAAGAATGTCCCTCCCATGTATGTTAAAGCACCTGTGTCCACAAACATCTGCCCAAGTGTTTTTGATGAAGTACTGGATGTCCTCCATGGGAGTTCAACTCAGTGGGAGCTGTTCTGCACTAACCTCCATATTTAATTTATTGCACAATCCATACACTATTAATTTCAGCCTTCTTTGCACTGCCATACATTCTGGCACTCCTTTAGAGTTGCCAACCAGACAGGCACCCAGTGCATAATTCACCCTCTGCGTATGTAGTTACTGTTTGTATGTTTGCTTGGCTTCTTGCTTGTTTGTATATAAATTTATCCTGAATATAACAACTTTATGATGTGTCTTTATACTCTGGCACTGCATATAGGTAAGCTTTGGAAGCTGGAGTCTACATTTACTTTCGACCAAACCCAAAGTGGATGTTGTTGTTGAGAAGTCAGCCACTGGGTTGTGGACGACTGATTTGAACCTTGTGACATTTTAGCCAGTTTTCTTTTGTTTTCTAGCCAAAAATGACCATAAATTGATTTTTTTATGACCTGTGATATTAATTAGGATGCTTATTGATGTGAACTCACTCGAAGACCAAAAAAAGGACACACCCAAAACAAGTCTATGGCTAGTTAGGCAATAAATCCAGCAACAAGAATCTGCAACATGCCTGCTTTAACTTTATGTGAAAATTTGCCTGCCCCAACAGCCACAGTTATTTGCAATGGTAATTGTACACATAAAAATAGCTGCTACAATGTTCTGAATTAGCCTGTCCGTTTTACTCTAATTCTATTTGTACGGTTTCACTAAATGCTATCATTACTGCCTTGTCAGACCAAAACGCTACCAAGAATTTATGCAGCAGAAATCAGGCTAATGTCTACAAATGTGTATAGTGTAAACTGAAAAACAAGTATTTCTATCCCCAAAGTGGTAGGAAATCATGGCAAAGGGAGTTCTGGAGTTTAATGCAATCTTTTGCCCTCTCAATCTTACTCTATGATCTTTCGGAGTAGATAAGGTCCATTAGGTTTCCTAGTGTGAGCTGCAGATTTTTGTGCTGGTGTAAAATACAATATATTATAGTCGTACCAGTGTGGTGTACCCTCCTCCTATGCAGGAGATGATTAGCTTTTACTATTCACATTGAACTCATCACCTCATCTCCTTCCTTTCCCATAACTATTAATCCTTCTCATTACAGGAAGGATTGGAAAACAGTCGACTCTCTCTCCCTCCCTCCCTCCCTCTCTTTCCCTCCCTCTCTCTCTCTCTCTCCTCTGGAACTTTCTGTTCTCCTTCACCTATGTGTGAGAGTGTTTTCTCCCTGTATTACAGTCACTGATCACGCTGTCTGTCTTACTTTCTCCTTTAAACCCTTTTAACACCAAATCACATCATTCTCATGCCATTCTCTTTTTGCCTGCAAAGCTTCTGTTTTCTTCTTTTCTTCTCTTCTTATCTTATTATTGACGTGATTCCTTTACATTTCACTGTTGCTGTTTTTTTGTGGGCAAATTTCTGCATGAATCAGCTCATACGCTCCCATATCAATAACCAGTTAGAGGAAATAAGAGCATGCCAAAAGATAAAAACGCATTCTCTGATCAAATCATTTATAATAATAGTATTTCTTAAATATGCATTAAAAAATCTTTATATACTCTTTAATTATTTTTATACTCTTTATGTACTTTTTTCTTTCTTCCTATGGCCAGCAAAGCTTCAGTTTATGGCTGTTTTCTTCTGTTGTTGTCTTATTTTTTCCAATTCATTTATTTTAACATTTCGGCATTAATCAACTCATACATTCCTATATCCATATCCCTTTTTGTCTTTTTTTTCTCTTCTTCATGTATTTTTATATTTTTGGTTTGATTTAAATTATTCTTTTTTATTATTATATTTTGTATATATATTACATTATGAAACATTAAAGAAAAATAATAAAAAAATCTGATCTCCACCTTTCTGTGAATAACCAGTTTGCTCTCCTTTTTGTCTCTATTTATAATTTACATCCCGCATCTCCTGAGGTGAGATGTTATTTTATAGTCAGCGAGCATATGCATTTTCACTCGGAAAAACACGCCGTTGTCATCTGTGAGGAAGAATGTTAATGATGACAGCGGGTGTCTTTCCCTTATCAAAATGAGAAAGTCAATACAGGTGACTGTGAGGGGAATGTAATGAATAATGTATATTATCAAGACAGAACTGCGCCACTATAAGTGATCGAGAAGTAATTATAAGCCTTATGACATTTTATATTTAACTGCAGATAAAGGAGATATCTTGTGTTGCAACAAAAGAGATGGAGGGCAAAACACATGGAGGCAGATGGAGATCTAGAGGACTCTGAAATTATCTAATGGACTTCAGGACTGTGAAAGCGAGATGGCTTCACCCCGGTAATTGAAATTTGTCGTACAGACATGCTGGAGTTTAGCCCCAGTGTTCTGGGACTTGATGTTTTTATGGGACTTTGTTTGGAAGGTATTACCACTGAGGGGGAGAGAAGCAAGATCAAGACAAAAAAAGAAAATGGACTGAAAGAGTAACATTGTGGGAGAGGAAGAAAAGCAGTGAAATAGAAAAGACCCAGGGCGAGATTTCCAGAGAAGACTCTTTGCACCTTGTTTCAGATGTATTCTTGTGTGTGTTATTTATCAAGCCTGTGTCCTCGCCTGGAAGCACAACTCAGCTGTCACATGGATCACAAACACACACGCACATGCAGGGTCTGTCAACACACCTTTGTGTGATCAGTGAAACTAGCCGCTATGCATATGTATTTGACAGAGGATCATGCAAATGACCGCAATATACAAGTGCTGTTGACTTTAAACTCCCCTGGGTTTGAAGAGCTTCGCTTGAAGATGTCTTTGCAAATTTGCACTTTTCCATTAGTTGCAAAGGACTATTATAAGAAGGTTTTGAAAATGTAACTGGCCAGCTTTTTCAAATCTCCATGACAGCAGACAAAAGGTGGAGCCATCACAAAAGATGTACGAGGAGATGTTCAAAAACAAAAGACGCAACAGCTTCACAGACAAAAAAAGAAAGAGGCTACAGAGAGTTGGAACTGTGTAG
>JAOWBC010000711.1:8622166-8636624 GCA_028566105.1 Hypoplectrus providencianus
GAATCGATTTTGATGTTCATTGAGGTGCTAATGCACTGTAGCATTGCTCTCTCTTGATAATTCATTTATATTTAGGTGTTTTTCTTTATTTTCTACATCTTTTTTGTCATTTTATTTCTTTATATTCTCCTCAAGAGTTCATGCATTCTCTCCAACTCCATAAATGAAGATATTCTTCTCTGTGCTGTGAAATTGCAACCTTATTAAATGATTTCATATATCTTATAATGAGTATTACATCACTACACTATGATCGCTCCTAGAAAGCTACTAGAGGGCCGTCCAAATCTTAGATTGTGTAATTAGCTCATGCTTTAGTAAATCAGACGTTAATCTGACACAGGTTGAAAGTGCGGATTTAATGAAACGCTAATTTCTGCTCTGCTTTTATGTGTGTAAATCTGGTTGAAAGTGTAGTTGGTACATGACCTGCCTGTTACACAGTGTGTATATCACAGCAGTGTACTTCCACTTTAGTGGCAACCTTTTTGTGCTTCTGAGAGAGGATGTTTTTGCAAAGCGAGGACATTTTGGACAGTCCTCATCTCATCAAGGGGCTTTTCAGGGTTATGGATGGAGGATCATAATCAAAAGTTAGTTCTGTCATCTTCACATGTATTTAATCACAGGCAGACTCCAGGGGTCCTTTCACAGGATGTTCTTGCCTTTCTTTACTGGCCACAGATTCAGGATAGATTTTTTTTTGTCTTTCACACCATTAAATTCCATCTTTTACATGTCAGTCTCCTTTAACTCCCCTCTGAAAAAATCTGTCCCTCCACCTCCTAGCAGGTTGAGATGGTTGTTATCAGTGCGTGTAATGGTTTGTTGCTGAAAGCTAAACTGTTACATTTAGTTCCAGTATTTAAGGATTACACTGAATTGGAGTTAATGGTAGGGCGTTATAGGTGGTAAAAAAGAAAAATGATATAATATATGAAATGATAGAAGGGAAGTTTTTATTAGGATAACAACCTGCCATTCTATCCACCCTGTGAGCAACTTTAAGTCTTTTATACTCTGTATTCTATCAGCTACTTAGCAACCTCTATTCATGTAGCAGCCCATTGACTTGGCTGATAACGGCCTACTAGCATACTAGCAGGCAGAGAGGGCCCCTACCTCCCTAAACTTATGGGAGGATAAACATTCATTCAATTAGATGATTACAAACAAATACAGCTTCTGTTTACTTTTAGTGTTTTTTTAAAACTGTATTCATAACTCCTACTTTATGATGACTTTTTTCTCTCTAGCCAGTATTTAAAGATTCTCCTCATGACACCTTTTATCTTTTAGCCCTGCTGTTTTTATTTTACTGTAAATTTGAAATCAATTTGGCACACAACTCCAAAGAGTGCTACATTATTATGATCTTGTAAGAATGTGGTATGGAAAGATCTGTGCCCCCCACGATCACTCATCACAATTAATCACATCTCCTCGTCTTACATTATAACTAAGACTCTTTTTGGAGAGACTGATCTGAGACCAGGACTGCCAGTATTGCTTAAGTTGGTGATTTCATTTCTGTCTGCCCCTGTATTTACATCTACAGGATTCTGTTTATTAGGTTTTTGGCTTTTCAGTTCATGTCACTAAGTGTTTTATGTAAATAGAAGCCCCTCATGTGTCAGTCCTTGTTTTACTTCCTGTCTTTCTATTGTGATTGTCCGCCCTACTCTGATTTGTTCCACCTGCCTTCCTTGTGTGTCCTTGTCCTCTTCTCCTCTTTTGTCAGTTCATTGTCTTCCCCACTTAGTATTGTTCCCAGAGCCCGACTGATATGAGGGTTCTGAGACTGGTGCCGAATTTTAGAGTGGACAAATTCAGCGATTAACAATATGGCAGAAACATTTCTTGAGCTGGAATGAAAATAGACCTTTTTTAAGTGGATTGTGCACCAATTGTGTACATGTCTTTACATATGTATTCAGAAGGTCTCTTTCTTATTTAGATAACCCTTAGAAAGCATCATAATCAGTGAAGTTTTGGTTGGATTCAGGTTGAACCACACTATCCTAAATCTTTAACACCTTTTGAAAGTAAATTTAGAAACTGATCTTTTTTGGCAGCCGGGTTCTGTAGACCATTCAGCTATTGATTTTCAAAAAGAGACAATTCAATCTTTTAACCATGTTCTGTATTTTTTTTTTCTATCAAAAGCACTAACCCTTGGGATGCAGTGGCATGAGATGCTGGTCTCGTATGTGGGCGGTCCAGATTCGAGTCTGGCTCGGGACCCTTTCCCACAGTTCTTCCCGTCTGTCTACTGTTTCCCTCTGTCATCTTTCAATATCGAATTATGTCATAAAATGACCAAAAAATATCTCAGAATTTGCAGAATAGAAAAAAGCATTTATCCTCCCTCTCAAAGTCCTTCAAGGTCCAAGGCAAATGTGAAAACTGCATGAATCGCATTGATGGCGCTTGTCAGTAGTTATTTCAACTTGAGATGTACACAGCTGGCATTTTTAGATCAGACCTGAAGTACATCTATAATTCTTCACTCAAGGACTAAAAACACAAACATCCCTTTTTGGCAAAGGGCCCTGAGATGAGAAAAGAAAGAAAAAAAATAAACTCAGGGGACCTTTGCCTTCTATGTAATGCATTTGTTTGTGACTAGGCTGCAGAAAATACATGTATTGCTGTAAAGGACATAAGGAGTAAACTGAATGCATACCTATAATAGGACTGGATTAAACATAAGTACCATTTAATGAAATATGGACAAAAAATGTTTCACTGTCTTTGAAAACATAAAGACTGTTCTTCATGTTAAATGTAACACATTCCAACCCAAATGTATTTGTTCAAGTCGTTTCTGCTTCTTTTCCACAGTCCGTCTTCATCTCCTTCCACCACTTCTCCAGGCATGTTCTAACACGATGCATAAATTCAGAACCAATTTTACACCACATTGCCTTGGCTCCACTCTCCAAATACTGCCAGACTCTCGCACTCAAAATCCAACTCAACTCTCAACCTGTTTAAGAGCACCAGACCAAAGAACGACTACAGCTTTCTGCATGCACTTTTTTCTTTTTTTACACAGACTTAATAGAACTTTTAATCATGTCTAAAATCTTTATGGTGCAGGCACATTTTCATGAGCTTTGACATAATGTTTATGAAGTGAGTAAAAGGAGAGAAATTTACCTGCATGCTGTGCAGCCAGGAGTTATGACCGGTGTCCAGTGAACAAGGAAAAGAGAATATGTTGCACTGTGGCTGCCGATAAATTACTTTTAATAAGTAATGTGTAAAATGTAAAAGAAAAGGGAGGATTTAATTTTTAGTTTTGAGTCCCTTTTGGACCCCTTTTACCTTCTTCGCTGATAGAAGACAACATATTTGTTTGTGATTTATTTATTTGCCTGTGTTACTGTATTAGAAATTCCCTTTGTTTATCCTTTTGACCCTGAAAATCATCGCCCCAGGCTTAGTGGTATTTGGTCCATTGTACTGTACGGTCCAGCCATAGTAAGAAATAATTTCTCCCATTTTCAACTGCTCAAAGGTTGATATTACTAGAACAAAACAATCCTCACCTTTCTACCTTCCCTAAATTAAACTTTTAAAATGATGATAAGTGTTGCACAAGCTTTCCTCTGAGAGAATATAATTATTTTCCTCACACTGTCTTGGAGATGGATGTATTCACTCTATTTCAAATGCTGAGTTTTGTTGACTGTCTCTTTAAGCACCACTTCCAAGAAATCCTAGTCTTCTCCCATTGGCTTACAAGGAAAATATGATGCAACTTTACAAATATAGCTCTCAGATGTTCAAATTTTAATTATTATTTTTTAAACGGATGTTGAACATGTTGTTTAGAAGATAATTGGTAAATACAGGCCATGGTGTGTCTCATCACTCTATGTTAGAAGTCAAATATCTGAGTCTAAGTAACACTCTTCACCTCAAATGAACTGCATTTTTAAAGGAATGTATTATTAAAGACACAATTATCAACTGACAGCACTTAGAGGTGTAACCATGACCTATAATCATCCCTGAGGGGGTAAAGCTTTTGGCTCTTACAGAACAGTAAATATTAATAAGCCATTATCAACTATCCTCACACAAGGTATGGATCGGGGTATTGACAAGACATACCACAACCTTTTATTTTCTTTTTCCACAGCTCCTTGATTTAATTTGCAGCCAACAGGTGAAGCATTTCTTCACAGATGCTCTTTCATAGTCAAGAGAAAGTCATTGATTTTCTTTCTGTCCATTATCCCTTTTCCACTCTAGGAGATTAGGAAGTGTAATCACTGTGATCCCGGGGATTATACAAGCAAAACATATGTACAACCATCAGGAAATGAGTTGGCTGTTATTAGCATACAGAAACTTCCACAGGTTCATTTTGACTAAATGAATTTGTTCAGCAAATTTTGCTGAAAAATATGTCATATGAGTTACAGTTATAAACAAATTAAACAGAACACCTTGGACCTTCTGTATCAAGCTTGAAGTTTGAAACTGTCCACACACACATGTTTGGATATTTTGCAATACTTATTTATCCATCAGTGGCTTAACACTTTGCAAATCCCTGGCAATTATCACTTTGTGGCAGCCCCTGTGCATTTAGCAGGGACGGGTGTTTTGATGTGGTAGTGACAGAGCAGTACAAACAAAGCCTCTTAACTCTCACAGCCTCGCTCAAGCCTCGCTCGAGCCCTGCCTTAAAAACAGACACACACACACACTCCTGGGAATGTGACCCAAATTTGATTAACAAATTGAGCTCCAGAGACTCAGTACCGATGGACAAATTACCAACAGTGGCCAACAGATCAGACAAAGAGGGACCGAAGGGTATGAAGTGGAGAGAAATTTCCCACCTGATCAGTAGATGTTGAGTTTACAATAAGTATTCATTCCCCATACTGTAATTTTGGTACAACATTAATTATTTCTAACCATAATTTATGTTGGTCATTTGGCAATCATAAGAATCAAAGTTTGATCAAAATATCCAATACAAAAATAAAATGCATGTGTGTATTTTAATTGCATTCAAGTAGAATGTAAAGCACAGTATCATCTGCATATTGGTGGAAGTGATGACTGGATAATATGGACGTAGCAGGTAGTAGAGAGCCATCGTGAAGCTCAGTGTGGTGGCTACACAATATAAAAAATTACAGTAGAGGTAAAAAAACAACAAGGAGAACATTGTGCATACAGGTGGAAAAAAAACAGCAGATTTTCTGTAGTGTGTAATTAGTTCTGCGGATGGGTAACATTTGAGTTGATCTGACTGACTTTGATCAGAATTTTAATTGAACATGATTAAATTTAATCACCCTATGATTGTCTTGCCCAAGGTGAACCTTACTGCTTGCCCAATTTCAGCTGGGATCGTCTCCAGCCCCCTGCGACCCAAGTTCATCCATGCAGCTGTGGAGAATTAATGAACGTCCTTATACAGTACCATGATCACAGTGATCATGACTAACCCATGCTGAATAACCATATTGTTCATATAGTTTTCCCTCAGATTTCTCAATTTTTAAGCACAGTCTAAGTCCAAGTTACCTGAAGAACTTTCTGGCTAATAGATGTCATCTTTTTTTCCAGCATAATTCCATCCTAAAATCCTCTGATTGATTATTCTCAACTTTCTTCCCACATTCTCCTCCTATCTTCTTACTGCAGCACCTGGAGGTGTCTTTGGTCCTCAAGGGGAATCAGGGTCAGAGCCTGAAGATGACAGCCAAATGAAATTTTACACAGAGCAGCACAGAGGACGAAGGCGCAGCAAAGGTGAGAGAGAATGCAGGTGCACATCGTTGTATATTGTTATAAATGTGTTACATTTTAAACACATTAACTTGCGCAGAGGGGGGAAGCCTCTTATCCACTGCAGACTGCTGAGAAGGCAATAATGTAAAAAGGGAATAAAACACAATAAAACATTTTGAAAACAAATGAATTCCAGCCTTACTCTGGTTGAATATGAGGCTATAGCTGAGTGAAATGAGGCTCGACATTTCTGGAATTGTCAGCGTCGCTGGAAGTAGGAAGGAGTCATGCACATTCCCTGTGGGGTTTAAAGTGCGGGTCCGTGGCACAGCTCAATGACACTCAAGGCAGATATATGAGCTGATGTAAATGGAGGCTCAGTGATGAGCAAAGCTGAGTCACATTACTTTGATGGGAAGCATGATTTTAACTTCCCTTCCCACCCAGTGATATGTGATAGTGGAGACAGTATGTGGATGTAGCATTTTTGTGTATGTGCGTGAATGATCTGAGGAACATTAAACACAGGGAATTTGTATGCATGGATGTGGATGTGTGTGTTCACCTGGGTGTCCATATGGTGATTGAAAAATAACAGAAACTCTATATCACATAGCTGTTTGGACCAAATAGTAATCACATTATTATTATTATTATTATTATTATTATTATTATTATTATTATTATTATAGATCACATGTGCCTTCTTTGGTTACCATAATACGCGCCTGATTTATGCCTCCTAGGCTGCACTTTTGTCATTGCTCATTTTAAATTATTCTAGACCATTTAAAGGACAAAATTTAATCAGTTCTGTGGCAAACTCAAAGACAAAACCAGTCAAAACGTAGTGATGCAGTAGAGGATGAATGAAACCGAGATAATTGTCTTTAGTTTTATCTTTGTTTTGTCACTGTGATGTCTTGATTGATGTTTTAAATGAGTTGTTGTGGTAGACAAAAAGCTAGAGAAGCAAATTGAAGTGTTTTCTGCATTTTTGTGTGCTTTAGTATACAGCCACAATAATACAACCTTGCTCTTTTTTTCTGAATGGAGCTAGATTATGTTTTGCGAATCATTGACATTCAGCGCTGCAGTTTACCTGATTAGTTATCGTGCTTTGGTTAGCAGAAGAATTTTTCAAATTACAATACCAGCATGGAATTTATCCTGGGCTTATTGATCTCATCCAGCTAATCAGCCATTGGAAGCCATTAGAGTTTGTTTTATAAAATGTGTGTAGCTGCTTGATTTCTATGATCTTGGTGTTAATTCCTGCTTTCAGGCCTGCTGAAGTGGATTTTGCTTATTTTTTTTATAGCCCTTTAACCTACCTTTATTGAGCTAGAGAAGAAAACATCCAGGAGATGGAATCCCACATGCTAAGTACAAAAGCATGGTCATGGTGTTTGATGTGTACGAAAAGTTAAATCTAAAATCTGATGCCAGGTTGATAGAGGGCAAGGAATGTAAAGAAGAGTGAAAAAATGGATGCTTTCCTCAAAATGACAGCAACAAAACTGGGCTCTTCTACTTCACTGAGAATAAAATGTGAGTAAATAAGTAATTGGAGATTGATTAGATATTCCTGATTCCTAATTAAAAAAAAACAAAAAAACTTTACTATTAATGATGGTACTTAAGCACAATGCCTTGATATTGAAGTGAAAAGATCCATTATTTAGCTTTTCATGAATATTTTTCAGGACTGCAGAGACCACTTACTAGATAACTGGTTTGTGGAGTAAATGGATGGATGGGTATTTAGACTCTGATAATAAGCCTCCGTATAACATCTTATAAAAATGCTAGTTATCAAGTTCACCTTGGAGTTTAAATGCATCCATTTGTGGACTGGGAGTCAGGATTGTAATCCTAGCTTTATGAACATATGCTGGGCTCTCAGAGCAGCTTTATGAGCTTAAAACAATTAAGTCACAACTTACATAAATACAAATATAGTAACACTTTATGAACTCCCTGTTGAATTGTTTATTTATTTCAGAAAATGTTCTTAAAAGATACAAGGACCCCTCGTCTAAACTATCAGCTCTTTGCAAATGGGCTCTTAGATTTTACTAGAAAGGCACATGGGCTCAGGACTGGGAAAGACATAAAACTCATGAGTGTGATCTGTGTTAAAGTTACAGCCCGTGTAAAAAGGTTGTGCTTTCTCTATAAATTAGTGGAGAGGGATAAATAAAACGAGGACACTTTAAGTTAAACTTAAGCTTTTAAGCTTTCGGGTTGCCCTGTGTATTATTCCTTAACTTTCACTTGTGTAATTGTGTAAAATGTGCGCATCTGATGAAGCGTTTCTGTGCGTGTATGAGCACCCTGACGAGGTGTTTAGTTTGTGGCCATAAAGTGAGTGTTTGCCATCGTGAGTGTCCATGCTTTTGTCTACTCAGTAGGCTTTTATAGTAATTGAGGGACCCCTTCACGAGCCCAGTGACACCACCCACACCCCAAAGGGATTAGCTGCTCTGGCACTTTTTGCCGCAGACAGCTGTTGTTCCTGTCCCTTCACAACATCGTGACTGTGCTAGACATGTGATTCTGTACAGGGGGGATTCATTATCCTAACTTTGTCTCCCGGGTTTTGACCTTGAGCTGCTTCCAAACTTCTGATGGGATTCACTCCTGTCACAGGGGGTTACTGATTAAACCTGTGTCTATGACGGCGTGTTGTTTCAGTGCAATCCATTTTCTGATTTGCACATTTCATCAGAGATTGATAGAATTACTCTGAAGCAAAAAATGAAAAATACCTGGAATTGTGTGTTTATTTCTGAGTAATACTCTGATGTGGTTGCCTTGATCTTATCAGCAAATAGGAGCTTTGTGTATGTATATATAATTTTACCTGCACGTGAATCTGCAAAACTGACATCACACCTATTACCAGTGAAACAAGGAAAGGTCTCATATTAATATGGATATCTGCAATAAACCTGCATCATACAGGGTGCAAAAAGGGTAGAATATGTTTCCACTGCAGGTTCTGGGACATAGTGTGATATTTTTAACGTTTAAAATCTAGTTAGAACAGTGTTTCCAAACCGGCGCTATCACTACAACATCCCTATCATATCTCAGTAAGCCTCCCTTCGACACGCCGACTTCGCTCCCATGATAAATATCACCAGACAGAGGTTAAGCGGCTAATTTCATTCCCTATATCTGGCTTGGAAATGAGAGCCCTGACAGAGCCAAAGGGCAACCAAAACAACCAATCTATAACCCTGTCAGTGGCAATAAGATCATATATCACGCCGGCGAATGATTCTGGGCTGTTCTGCAGGAGCTCGGGTACTCTAAGTCATCGTTTACTTACCCGGGCCAAACTTGCATTCACATATCAGGAGTGAAATAAACTGAATTTTCAAGGATTGAGGACGCTCTGAAGTAGTTGATTCAACAAAAGCACAGTGCTCAAGTGGAAGTTCTACTGATGTGCTGCAAACATACAAAACCTCTTCCTTCCCTTTCAAGGATGTTCCGATACATTCAGCTGCTTCACAGCTATGCAAAACAAACAGGCTTCTGTCAAGCTGTTCACCTTTTACCTGTTTCTCTTTCTTTCTTTCTCTCTTTACCTCCAGGCCACCCACACAGTCCTCTAAATAAGGTCACCCTGACGTT
This sequence comes from Hypoplectrus providencianus, assembly GCA_028566105.1. Lineage (NCBI taxonomy): Eukaryota > Metazoa > Chordata > Actinopteri > Perciformes > Serranidae > Hypoplectrus > Hypoplectrus providencianus. Next base: position 8,631,575 of record JAOWBC010000711.1, read on the forward strand.
GATTACCATCAGCACATGTGTCATTGCCATTGTCTATGCTACGCAGGATTCCTGCCCCCTCACCGTCAAGGTTACCCTCCATGTGCCGGAGCATTTTGTCGCGGACGGTAAGTGCAACACATTCATTAGACCTTGGCTGAATATTCAACTGAAGGGGTGTCAGAAACAATCACGATTACTCACTTTGTATTATATCTGCTTTCTTTGCTGCACTTTTTCTTTGTTGAGTTTGTTAGGTGGCTTTGGTTGCACTCTTAAGGTTTTATAATAACCCGCAAATGTTTGCATATGTAATTTCTGTCAATCCGAATCAGAAAGGCTTTATTGGTCCCTGGGGGAGCTGCTGTAATAGAGTAGTAATCTACCTGTAAATAAAAAGGTAAAAAAAAAGAAAAACTTTGCTGAAAATACAACAATATGAAATCATTTTTTAAAGTAAATAGGGATATGTACAAACTACAGCCTACAAAGGGCTTTCACAGAAAGTAAAACAACAATAACAAAAAGAAATAAAAGAAACAATGGGAAACAGCCTAATCAATCACAGCTGTCAGATCTCAGGGAATGAAAATAAGAAAAACAGATTAAGAAGGTGAAGAAAGACAATATTAGAAAGAGGTTAATAATGTGGAAACATTACATAAAAGCAAGTCTATAAAAGTGGGCTTTAACAAGTTACTGACTCTGACCTAAATTCTAAGGTAAAAAGTCCATATCACACAGTTAATGATTTTAAATAAATAAGTCATGAATGATGGGGTCGTGCTGCTGATAGATGAAATAAGTCCAGTGGATGGTCTATTGACTGAGACTCTGAGAGAAATATTAAATAAAAAGTCAATATTAAGAAAGATCTTTGGATAACATTCTAAATACATGCATTAAATGAGGGAAAGATAAGGCCCATATAAACACTTCTGCATTTTAAATACCTTACTATAAGAATATATCAAAGTATATCATTTAAAAAATATAAGACTATCTTAAATGTATCACAGCTCTCCTGTGAGAAAACAAATGCTTAGTACTTATAGCACTGCGTTAAGTGGCTGTCTTCCTGTATTGCTGAAGGTAGAAAGCAGGCGTTAGATTCCATTTGGGGAACCTTTCATTCACTTTAGAGAAAATGAAGATTTTTCAAGCATCAACAGAAGCTGAGGAAAGGAGTATTGTTTGAGTAGTGAATGGCTGGCCATGAAATAAAGCAAATGTGCCATTTTAAAAAAAACATCTTCTTTAATTAATTCATTTAAGTTCTTTCTCTTTGCCATTAATGGTTTTTTTTGCAGCTGTATGCTGTACACGCCTGAATGGAGGCAGAAAAAAAAGCAGTAACAAACAAATGACAGGGTGTGTAAGATGTGACGGCCGGAAAAGGAAAAAGGAATCAGCTACATGAAAGTTGTACTTACTCAGAATTAAAGCTGACGAGGAAAGAAATCTATATGAATCTAGTAGCATATCCTGTACCTCAATTGGCTTTGGGCTCATATCAGGAGTCAACAAAGCATATTTACTTGTAAAACATCTTATCATAAAAGCCCCTATCCATCATGTTGCACCTTTGTTTTGTTTTTTTTTCATTTTTCTTTTCTTTTCTAGCCATAATTGGATACATCGTCCTTCAAGCAGCATAGTGCAGCGATGACTGTCCAGTGTACACGCTGTTATTGAGTGGTGAAAGATATTATGTAATTTGTATCGTTATTGTTGTTAGGAGGAACAGCTAATGGACCAGGGACAGCTCCGCATGCTTCCTCTGTTTCTATTTACAAATGGCTTGCAGTAAAATCTCCACCCCCTCCACCATGATTTGTGGTTTTCAATTCCAATGCTTTTCAGTGTCAGTGGCCCCTCTGCACGACTGATAAAGTACAAAAGACGCACAACCATCCAACAAAAAGTAAATCATGTGCTGGAACCAAAAAATGAGCAAAAATCAGGACAATAAAGCCCACACACTGAAAGCACCCAATGGAGGGAAAAAAAAAAAAAAAGATTTATTGTCACCACAAAGAACTGAATGACATTTGGAGCCATCAGGCTGATGAAGAGCCGTGCGCTCAAAACATGATTGTTTTTGCTTTGTTTTTGCACTGAGAGCTTTCAGTGTGCAGACTTTATTACATGTGACTACATAGCAGATTGGAATACCCGCCTATTCCGTGAATTGTGCCTTTTCTGTCACACAAATGTTCAGTTCAACTAATGTAACGTGAGATCTCCTCAGGTTTTAAACCTTACAAACAAATAAAATACTCCAAAGTCTGAACATTATTAGGAAAATGGATTTGAATGGAAAAATCAAACCTTGATTTGAACTTTTTTTTGTCAAAAGTCTCTTCTGTCTGTATACATACTCACATAAAGGCAACATGCACAATATTTGCAAAATAAACGTCATATCCAGGATAATCAAGTATGTAGGTGCCCGGTAAAATGCCTGAAAGTTGTCCTGCTGAGCGTGTTTTAAATTCCTCATTGGTTCAGGGATAATTGTAAATTGGGTCTGTGTATTGGCAAGATACCACAGCATAAACCTCGCTAGGAGGAAAGAGAGGCCAATATGAGAAATGTGCAAGGAGTTAAGTGAAGTAAGAGGGAGTGAGGAGCCGAGGCAATTTAACTAATGATTGCCATATCTCTGAAAGCATGCACATATCAGTCGATCAGGTGCTCTTGCCGTCGGGGCCTCATTTCTAGTCCGCCCACACACCCCGCGATTTTCTGTGCACATGGACACACAAAAGAAACAGAGCAGTACACAAAACTTCAACTTCTACCGTGAACACCTGACAAACAGAATGGAAGCCAGAGTACTGTAAAAGGCTTTTATTGTTTAGTGGTTTCAGCTGGGTGTGATTGCTTTGGTGTATTATGGCGTGAGATATCCTTCTAGTTCTACCCAAGCCAATCAAATTAGAGATGAAATTGCTGATTGCTTTCTTGATTCATTGAATCCTGTCAAATCACAATGACTCTGAGGTTCATGCAAAAAGAAAAAAAAATGTGGGAATAGATTTGTTGATAAATGACATGTACGATCAATTTTACCCAAGATTTTCTGAAATTGGAGCTCATATACACTTTTCAAAATTAGAAACACAAGACAAACTTGAGGTTTTCCATCTGACAGGAAGGTAAAATGAAAGTTATTTAGTCAACAGTCTTTTTTTCCTGCTGCTTTGGCCACAGTCGTGCATTGCTCAGGTTATATTTGATGGTATCCTTGTCTATTTCTCCAAACTGGTCGCTTTCCAACCGCCATCTGTAGATAATACACTGACTATTAATAATAACCACATAAAACCCAATGTCCACACTCTGCTGCCACAGGACATTTATGCAGGTCTGTGTCCAGGCTCGTCCTTCTCATAACACCTGGCAGTGTAACATGAAGTCCATAATACTCTCTGGTTTAATATCGCCATAACTGCCATGTCCCCTTGACCACTTGTTATCTTCTCTCTGATGATTTCAGACAGCAAGACGTGAAGCTCTGCAGTGTAAAATTCTTCTTTTATGTCTTTTTTCATAACTTTTTTTTTTTTGTTAAAATCAAAGGGCATCAGTTATGGTAATGATCAAAGTAGGTGGCATTAATCAGGATATAATGAGCTAACCACAATGAGTTTGTGCACTGAAGTGAGTTTGGGGATTCCAACTTCTCATCTGCATGTGAAATCAAATATAAAAACAGTCAGAAATATGTGAATGTAGTGCATTGTGAGACATGTCCACAACAGCGTGCTGTGTAGTTTAATATGGATAGGTATAGTCCCTGTGGAATGATTATTGATTGTTTTTTTCCTGACCTCCTCACCTTTGCTTTCCCAGTACTAACAAGGCAGACGTTCTACTCATACACAAGATTTTTTTCAAAAGTTTGGATGCTTCTCGAGCCAACGTGAAGCTCACTTTTCAACTTGTGATGAAGAAGACAAATCAAATATGTAGTTGTACTAAATTTCCATTTTTATTCAAATGACCAGGGGCTTAATTACTGATATCGTCTTTATGTTGTGTGTTCTATACAGCACTATTTTTTAAATTACGATTTAAAAAATAGTGTTTTTTTAGTTGTTCCTCTTCGAATTGTGTTTACCAGAATTGGACTCAGAAAAGCAGACACCTTAGGCAGAGCAGATGTGACAAAAGGTGGCTTAACCCATTAGTCTGGCAGGCACACGGTTGGCAGCAGGCAGGCAGTCAAAGCAAACAAACAAACAAATCCAACAGATAAACAAACAAAGCAAACCCAAGCTGGCAAGCCATGTATAAACATAAGTTAGGTCAGGACAGGAACATGCAGGCAGGAATAAGGATGGTAATGCTATAGAATGGCTAGAATAAGCAGAAGTATATGATCTGTTGCATAAGATGTTAGCTGTCCACTGTAACCTGCTCGCTATATGCTGGAGAAATAATGAGACAGGAGGTCAGTAAACTCAACAGGGGTGACAAGTAGACAGGTGAGACATGATGGGAGACGGTAAAGACAAACAGAATGAGAGGTTGGGGGACTAGCAGGACTGTTTTGGAGAAAGAAACAAAAAGACATAAGGTAGTGCAATGACAAAAACACTGGGAACACCAGTAGGCTGGAAGGTTACTGGAGAGGGCTGATCTACTGCTGGCGAAATAAAGACAATCTGGCAGCTTGGCTCAAACTCATACGAACTAAATATGAAAACAATGTAGGAAATAAAATACAAGAACACAGCCACAAAAAACAACAGCAAAGTTCAAACCATGATAATAAGTATACTTTAAAAGTTAAAAATAAAAAAACAGCACATTTATAGAGAGTTTGCCTTTAAAACAAGCCATCAGGGCTTTTGTAAAATTGTTATGTTACATCCAGAGTATAAATAAACGAAGTGTTGCTATATGGCAGTTACCTGCTGCAATGATGGCGCAGAGAAGCTGAGAGCGCAGATACGCAAGACACTGACCAATCAGAGCTGATGTAGCTGGTTAGACTAGGGCCTTAAAGAAACAGAGGTCAAACAGAGATATATTCAGACAGAAAACATGAGTAAAATAATGT
>JAOWBC010000711.1:8640431-8652439 GCA_028566105.1 Hypoplectrus providencianus
ACGGCAGCAACGTGACCGGAAGGAAACAATTGCAAGATGTTTTGCAATCATTTTATATATCGAGTTTCTTATTGGCATTGTTATAAGTGTAACAGAGACATTGGGATTTTAAAGATGAAACAAAAAAAAGCAAAATATAGCATAACTCAGTTTTGTTTTGTTTAAGAACATAGGAATAAAGGTACATTTGGAATTCAAGTCTAAGGGGTTGTTGTGTAAGTTTTGTTGTGGATTTTGCTGCCGGGTGCAGAAATGTGCACTTACTATAGATCTAGAGTGTGTTTGCTTTTTTTTTTTTTTCAACTGTTGAGTAAATGTTAGAGTCATCTGCAGCTGGAGTCAAAGCTCAGTACAACAAGCTCAACAACAACAACATTGGTAGTGTGTAAGCAGACGCCCTCGGCGCCTGTTGCCCAATCCAGGTAAATATTCACCAGCCTCCTCTGCAGTATGTACACAATAGACTCACACAATTTGGCGCCCGATTATGCTGACATTAAAACTATACCAACAAAAGCCGGGCGTGCAGCATGGTGATATTTATCTTCCCCTGAGTGCAGGAACTCCCCTCTGTATTTCGTGCCCAACTAGATGAAGTCTAAGCTCATTAGAATGGATTACATCTGTAATGTATGTGAAATTTATGTCACCTCGGTCAAGGGCATGTTGAGGGCTGCTGCATAATGTATTAGAGCTCCAGACACTCCACTCTGTCACTACATGAAGATGCCAAAGATGGAGTTAGCACGTATGTGTTTATGGATTCAGAATGTGTGCGGACACGCGTGCGTATGCTCGCATCAATCGCCGCGCCGTTATGCATTGTGAGATCAGTAATGGTTCTAATTCAACGCTGGAGTCATTTACTCATCCAGACTCCAGTACATTCAGCATTCTCACTTCATTAGCACTTCTGGCTCCCCCTGTCTCCTTGTCTCTCTTCATTTATTTTGCTTTTCATCTGTCCTTTTCAGCAGCAAGAATATTTGATCAGTAATTGCCCTCAAGTATGTTGTATCTCCTCGGGGCAACCACATCCACTCGGCAGCAAAATTAAAGGTGTTCTTTGAAAGAGCTTTCTATTTCCGTCACTGTCCTCTAGCATGTATTATAGCACCCGTACACCAGCACTCAACAATGCTACACACACACAGCGAACCTGAAAGGCGCTCTTTCATCCGAGCACATTCCTTGCAGTTCCAACAATAGGGTGCACCGCTGCTTGTTAAATGTCCGAGTGTAAATCACATAGGGAAAAGCTGCTCTCTGTGCACCGAGACTTTCAAACATGCTGCAATGCTGGACACAACAATAAACAATGTCAAAGTGGGAGTTTTACTTTTTTTGACAAGTGACAGGAAAACACCTGCTTGGGAAGTCATGTTTAAACATGGACAACACAAAAAAACAGCCGTAGACGGAGACATGTGAGTGGTGGCGTTTAAACGTGGCACCAAATGGTGGAGTATGGCATCACTTTCCATTTGACAACCACACATTTTGTTGAATGCAACAAAGTTTAAAAAAGGGTGAAAAGTTGATAGCCATTCACTAGGTAGTGCTGTGCTTGTACTATTATATAAGAAAACTAATACAACTTTAAAACACAACAAAAACAACAAAACAAAAGATATTGCAGGTGACAGCAAGGTGCGATCATGACAAAAAATACCTTGCAAAAATACAAATATAGCCCAGCTCATCCACCTGGGTGTGGGGATGCTGCAGCACTGTCAGCACTCCTACTTCCCGTGGGTTGGATATTTTCATCATTCTAATAAAAGCTGGCCCAGGACATGGGGACATGTCCTGGTGTTGTCTGTACATTTTTGCACAGTAATGCTAAATTAAAATGTGTCTGTAAAGAGCAGAACATCAGGAAATAAAGCAAGTCTGCAGCTGCATTTCCAGTCATTTCAAGGGGTATAACAGCCACAAAATAAAAAAAGACAACATGCATTGCTGCCCACCACCGTGTTTTATTTTTTTATGCTACCATTTTTGTTTCTGCTGTCCATTTAAACATTCAGACATGCACATTTTTCACCCATGCATATATCTTCAAGTCAACCCCCAAAAACAAAAAATACAGTTTGCTTGTTTCTATTTTTGAATTTAGATTATTTCTGTGTAAATTCACAAGTCTTGGTGGTATCATCTGTAGAGGTATCTGCCTTTTCATGAATATAAAGGAGTTATATGGCACTTAGCTGGTGGCACCCCTATTGCCAAGAATAAAAGCCATTTGAAAGACTCAATAGAAATGTCTGTTTTCATAAATCATGGCCGTGTTACTCAAGATAATCCAGACTTTTCTGTTGTGTAGTTTCATGTAGGAACTATTTTCTTTCTATTGAATATGTAATTATGTAACTGCACATAAGGAAGTATGTATCCACTTAGATTCTTTTGAGAGTCAAGATGTGAACCTTAAATCTATGGTAGAAAATAGTTTAATAGAAAGGAAATAGAATAGAAATAATGGAAGAAAAAGGCTTTGTGGTTGACTTCTACAATGTGGGATTTTTGGCACAACAAGCAAAACGCCATCAAGTTTCATGTCTTTAACACTTAACCACAATCAGCAAAATAATCTAGAGTGAAAAATAATACCACAAGTAACAAAAATGGGTTTGGGCTGAACTCTCTTAAAATCCAAACATATCAACATGTGAACCATTCGCATCCATCAGCAGTCCCCAAACTTGGACACAGAGGCACTGGCAGTCCCAATTTTTATATTTCTTTGTGCTCTATCATCACAAGTGGGTATCATTTCATCGAGTTATCTCACACCATCTCTATCATCCCGCTTCAATGTCACACTGGTTGACTGCCACTGTTGACTAGCAGTCACAGCATCCCTGTGTCAGGATAATCAATCCTCCCTGCCTTCACCTTCACCCCCCTGACTCAACCGCTAGCATGGAGGTTAGAGAATGAATGGCACAATGGATTTCTTTCAATTGCCTGATGGCTGCTTGGGATCCAGCTGGCGACAATTGGACCTGGAGCACTGGCTGTATTTGTCCCACTGATGATATCATAACAGCCCAATCCTGGGAATGTAATAAAGTGTCATTGGAAATGGGTTGAAAATACAATGCACTCATAAATGTAGTAAATTCTTTGGACCTTTAAAAGAAACTGTGATTGTATAACAGGTGGTTATCATTTTAAAAAGAACAGAAAGACTCTTAACTGATGGTGTATCACTGATAACGTGATGGTTCAGGTTAAGACTTTATTATTATGAGTTATTACATTATTAGTCTGTGAGTCCTATCTCATATAGTTATACGCCCTACTAAGGAGGAATAGATTGCCTCCACAACCTTTCCATCTATCATCATAACTAACCTCATAAAGACCTGGGAACCTCCTTAGCTGCCTTTGTTTTCCTCATTTGAAATTATGTCTCCCTGGCTCCTCCAGCCTCCACCTAATTGTAACGGAAACTGCTGGAGTGTTAACATATAGCCCCGCTTTATTCTTCCAGACCTCTAGCATGTGTACACATACACACAAACTCCCATGAGGGTGCACTTATATTGCTCAAGGTCTTTGCACAGAATGGCCTCTCTCCCTGGAAATTTTATAACAAGTGTAAATTTGCATCGGGACAACAATAACTCTTTCCTGTCCCCCGCACCATGAACCTTGAAATTTGAAAATCATCCACACGGCCACTGTGAGATGCCAGAAATCATTATAATGAAAGACATCATTTATAACACGAGCTTTTGTTATACAGGTTGAAAAGTGGTGAGAAACAATTTGTGTTCTCAAGTGATTGCCACTTGAACTGCTTTATATTTTGGGCCCTTAATTCAGATGAGAAGCGTGGTTACAGTGAGAGAGAAAAGGGGAGAGTTGGAGAACGGGGGCGCAGCGGTGACATAATGGTGACGGATTTTATTGGTAATCCGATATTGGTGTTTATCCTGGATGGTACTATCCCCATGTGCAGTGTCGGGTTGTGTGTCTGTGTAGAAACCTGGTTACAGGAAAGGGACGGGGTGAGCACAGTTTGGTAATTATTGTCATCAAATGGCCATTTCCAATCACAGGTGATTAGCTCTGAATTAGGCCGACAACATGGTCTAATCAGTCAACCATAACTTTGGCACCAGTGAATAGGCTCCATGTATGGCAGACAGTGTATTTCCGGTGCAATCACAGCTTTTTCCCCAAGGGCAAAGAACTGCAGAAAAGATGGGTAGGTAATACCCAATGAGACATTTTTACCATTACTAATCACACAGGAATCTCCAACTGGTATTTTCACAGTACAGACTTTTAGAAGCCTTCAGCTCCAGGAAGATGTAGATATCTGGAAAATGGGGCTCTCCCATGGAACAACTTCACTCTGCCTGCCCCATGGCCTGGGGTTTGTTAAAGAAAAGAGAAACCAAATACAGACTCAACCCAAAAATAAGAATCCCCAATGGATGTAAGATCAGCGAGATCACAGCTGCTACTTCACTACAAATCTGACTTTTTTTTTTTTTTTTTAAAGAACATGAGTTTTTATACAAGGTGAGCTACAAATTTACTTTCCTCCACTTCGTTTGCTGGATTTGTATAACATATTTATTCTCTAACTATTGGAATTGATGAGGCAGATTAGTGCCTATCCTTTAAAAAGCCTGATATTACTGGCTTAATGTTAATATTTTATTAGGGGAAAAAAATCTCTGCAGGCCAGAACATTACACAAATAAGATAAAAACTCATTAAATTTCCATCAAAGGTTTGCGACTCAGGCTCACCTGAAGGCCTTTTGGAGGCAGGTAGAGGCAGCAACACACAAGCTGGTGCGTGGGACTGATAAAGTTCCACAGACGGGCAATGCAACAGTAACAACATTATTATTTTCCTGTTGTCCTGTGATTGTGTAGATAATGCATTGTTATGGTTTGGTTTGTTATACAGTATGAGATCTGTCTTGTTTCTGCTTGTCTTGTAATTTTCTGCAAGTCTAAATTACACGGCTGTTGATAGTTTCTGGGAAAAGGGGGGAAATGTCAGCATTTTGTTGAATATTTTAACACCAAGCATTTAAATTCTTATATTTAAGGAAGTAAGTTATGGTCCATCTGGGTTTTAGGAAGGTAGTTGTATCTTAACTGTATCTCCTTTTTGCAATCTGCAGCATACTGATGAATAATTTCTGTGCTTGACCTACTGTATCTTTCTTTGGCTCTGATTCACAAAGATGTGCCCACAGATCCAAACTCCAGCAGTCAAGAGTGAGCTGTTTCATCACAGCATGGGCTTACCGTCTTGTCTTTGTACTTGGAGCTGTGGGCATTTGGATGTCTGAGGATGCAATAAAAGGCTCACCTGCCAGATGTTTTTCAGAACTGCTCTGATACACAAGTGGTGCTGGACGGCACTGAACTGCCTTTCCAAACACCAAACCCTCTTCTCCTTCAGAGTGAGGTGTTTTCTACCTATAAATCCCCCTGCAGCTTTAAAGGTTTATTGGTATTGCTCCTCATGGGGCAATAACCTTAGTCTCAGCTCTTTATGCAGGCTCCATCAGTGACAAAGAGATCCTGAGAAAGATTTAGTCATCTAAATTTAGCCATCTAGTTAGGGAGACAGCTCCTGGCCTTAACCGTAAGAAGATCTATCATCACACCATCAAGTATTCATTTTTAAAGTAATTATCCTGAAGATTTTCATTTAAATAAATGTGTGTTAATAATCTATTGCCGAATAAGGAAACATAACGGTGATTAAACCTTCGGCCAGCTGAAGAAAGCCCCTGCAGTTAAAGTATTACAGACTGGGTGTCTGTTAATGTAATGAAACATTTCCAATAGATTCCTCATTCATACTGTAACTGTTTTTATTACTGCTCACATTGCAAATGAATGGTAAGTATAGCCAAACAAATATCGAAAAGTGACAATGAAACTCAAGTGAAGGTGAGATCAAAATAGATGCCTGTAATAACCACCTGTGGCCATAGGGGCTGCAAAAGAAAATGAACTAGAGATCTATGAGATTGTTACTTTGAATATGTTGCAATAAAATAACATGTTGAATTTCACCACACTAGCTGTTGTTAAAAAGGCTGCAATGTCTATGAATTAAGGTTATAAAACCACTGGCCTAGGCTTAGGGCAAAAACTTGTAAGTAATGGTAAGTAATAGGTAAATAATACCATTTAAGTAAATAAATGTATGTAAATGCCAGAAGTGAAGAAGTTGCAATGGTGACGCGAGCCACTAAATCATATAAAGAGATTTTTGCTTTTTTTTTTTAAACATGAGACACAAACCCCAATTTTCAAGTCCACCATTTGTTCAATCCAGTTGCCCCGAGTGTGACATTACCCCTCTGAACACCGCATCAGTGGAGCTTGCATTGCTTGTATTTTGGCGAACCCAAATTATCTTCTCTCAGGTGATTCCTTCAGCTGGTGCAGGAATACCAAGTCCAGTCCACGTGTAATGTGGATATCTTTAATGCACCTATCTCTAGATCCAGTTCTGTTTTAGTGAGTGCCGTTTGACATGTCCCTCAGATGATCCTCTTCCTGCCAGATTCTGTGCAGCACCTGGCCCTCTAACAAGACTCACCGCCCTTAAACTTGGAGCAGTTACCTTCTCTGCACTTTGGCATACTTCTTCACTTCAATAAAATATGGAGACACTCAAACATGTGAAGTCGTAGCTCTATCTAAGAAAATACCTCTCCTTAAATCTCTTTAACGTCAACATGACGTATGCAGAATTCATGCGATCAGTGCCAGTCAGATATTTTTAATATATTTTAAGATATTTTTAAAAATGGCATAACATAAAAGCAGATCAAATGTAAGGCTTATGAAAGGAATAAATCAATCAATGAGCCACTACATCAGCGACTGTTCCAAACTCATAACATAGCAGATGGATGGCACTGATACGCTTCGTGTGCCTCTAGAATCCCAACTTAACTCCAGCCAAATGCACATTGTAAATGTGAAAAGGAGTGCAGTTGCCATAGTGCATTAGCAGCTGAGTGAAGTTCAAGTTTAATGACCATACAATTCCAACTCCCTTCCCCTCCTTGTGTGGTGTTTTTACTGCTGCTTTATCTTTTTAAGAGGCAGCTTTTTTTTATGAACTAATTCAGCCCAACTCCTACACTCTCCTCCTACTTTTTTTTTTTTGTTATACGTTCACCTTTTGTCTGCTCCCTTTGAGCTCTCTGAAGAATAGCTACAGTCAGTTTCTCATCTCAACCACGACCTTCCAATAATACACCTGCACTGTATCTGAACCAGGTTTTTTTTTACAGGCAGAGAAACTGCCACACACAAAAAAAAAGTCTTGCAAGTTGTTTAAAGGTTAGTTAATCCAGTGGAATGTGTAATCAACCAGACATATCTCTTCCCGTTAATTGCTTGATCCTCCCTTAAAGGCATTTGCATAAAGGGAAGAGGCACATTTCGCTGATTACTTGCAAGGTGTGTGTCAGATTACACTGTGCTGCTGTGCTGGCACACCTCAACGGAGACAAGATAGAAAAGTGAAAGTGTCCCTCTATAGCCTCCAGACCTGCACACATATCACTGTACAGTATAATGTATATGTATAAGCTACATATCTAAATCAATTACCAACAATTAATATAGCCTAATTGCTCCTTTCTTCCATTGAATAAGTGACCAGAATTGTAAATTTAATTGTGAAGACTTAAATAGAACAAAGACCAACTCTTCCCATTTCCCCATACAGTCTGTCGCTGTTGTTAAATGCCGGTAAACTGTAAATCTTTAAGAGACGACACAAAACCTATATCCTTACTGACCTAAATCCTATATAGAGAGCTATAGAGTTCAACACCAAGCAAAATACAAAATCTATTCACCTGATTTGAGTAAGATGCATTAATAACTCATCCTAATCTGAATATTCACTGGTGGTTTACATTAATATTTCAATAATTTCCATCCAAATGAGCTCAGACACATTTCAACTGCAGTTGGAATACTGATTCTGTATCACAGTTGTAAAGATCACACCGTAAAAAATGAATAAATAACAATTTGTTCCAGCTATTCTAGTTTTCTTCTGGTCTCTGTGCCATATTATAACCTTATCTGTATACCTTGTGGAGAAAGAAGGACATTTACATATTTCTTTTGGACCAGCCTCAGTTTTGATCCTAAAAGCAAAAGAATCTTTACTCTTCCTGCTTTTATGCACATGCTGCCTTTTTGCTACATCACCCTGGGGAAGGCCGAGGCCATGGGGAATAGGCCTATCCCAACTGACTATATGTCTGCCAAACAGTTATTTGAATTGAGCTGAATAAGGTAAATTTAGCATTTCACTGGGCTGCATGGCAAATTGTATCTGTTGGGTATGCCGTAGAAAATATAACCTTAATTGTATTGGTTAGTATTGTATTTGTACTAATAAATTGAAATTTTGTAGCATAAACACACAAGGTATAATAACACATACTTAGTATTATGTTATATTTTGGATGACAAATTGAGTTTAATGCAGACTTCCAATAAAAAACAAAATCCAGTAAAGTGCCCAAATACAGATACTATGTGATTTAAGTCAGTGTAATGGATCATTATGAGGAAAATTATCACAGGATAACAAGAAAAATCTATCTAGAAAACTCAGTTCCTCCATAATGAATCATGCTAAATTAAAAGCACGACTTTAAATCTTGTGTATACCAGAGAAGTTTCTAATAAATTGGGAATTAAACATTCAGATCTGCCACCGCCTAGAAGCTTTGTTAGCTGTCCATTCAGCAAAGAAACGCTGGTAATTTAAGCATTGATTAGCTTTTTATTCAGTGTGCATAAAATACAAGAAAAAAAAACGATGTTGGCCGTGTCCTATTAGATGTCTGTCTCCCCTTGAACCAAGCACAAGCTGAGCAGAACAGTTGTCAGCAGAAGGCACAGTCACTTGTCAGTGGCGCGCCCGGATGCAGCCTGCTCCCATCTCCCCTCTCCAATTAATCAGAGGTGCAGTCAGGCATTTTCACCAGCAAATCAAAGTTTGCTATGTAAATCTTTCCCATTTCATATGTAAGAAAAAATCCCAAGTCGGTTCACTTTTGTTAGCTTCACCACTAACAGACTACTAATGAAAATGCCATTTCCAGCCTCTGGCGGACCAGAAAAATGGAGAGAACTTTTTCCTCCATGCCTCTCCAGGATGGTAACATGTGACCTGACTGCACATGTGCAAAGATGGATTTTATTAAGCAGTGCCTCTGGCAGCCACAAAGAATTAACTTTAACTAGGTTAAATGTGTATGCAAAGAGTAGCAGTGGGAAATGAAGGTGTGTTTGTGTTTGTATGTCTGCTTCTGTGTTTCTGCAACATGAAGCCAAAGCATGTTTGTGTGCCTGGGAGTATTAAATCAAAGGAGACTGTGTAACCAAGAGAAACGACAGTCGCTTCAGAAAATGCCCCGAAAGATGTTTATGTTTGCAGACAAATTATAAAGCCCACTAGCGGCCGTAGAGTTCTGACTCTTTACTCTCGGGAGCAAAAAAAGTGTAAGTTGTGATGTTGTTATAGCGCCTCAGATTCTGCAGAGGGAGGTGAAAAAGTGAAAAAAAAATAAAAATAAATAAATAAATAATAATAATAATATATATATATATAATGAGGTCATGTAGGTAAGATTGCATTGAATTAAAAGTATTAAAATACTGACAAAATAGCCCCAAATATGAAGTTAGAATGGGAGCTATTATTGAAGAAAATGGAAAACACATGTGATGGAAGACACAGTGAATTATGTAATGGTTTACACTAACTATTCGTTTTTACTTGTCTCTGGGGAAATATGCTGTTATTGACAGGAAGAAAATGAATATGATTGGATATAATAGCCACAGATATTATCCTGTTCATCATTTGAAATGCTCATTTGGATGCCAGTCATGTTTACTTGGGTCTACATTCTGTAGTGGCCATTTCAAGAGCTTTTGCTCGTCATTTAGTGAGGGCACATGAAATAGCTACAAGCAAATAAAAGCAGGTTTGTTACTTCTCTGTGACTGGATCCTGGTGGTGCATCACTCTGTCGGAGAGTCCTCAGCCCATAAACTCAACTGGTAAATTATTAAACGCTAGGTGATAAAATGTGAATGGTGTTGCCTGGTTGGCCATTACACATTTTTCCAGTGTTATGCCTCCATACAGGTCAATAGAAAGCAGTCAGCAGCATTTATTTTGGGATATGCACCCTTCCATTTAAAAGGCATTACACTTGCAGTGTATCGAGATATTTTATTTACCATGCATGACACTAGAAAACATTTTTATCTCTATGAAACTGATAGAATTGACCCTCGTGATAAAAAAAAAAAAAGCAAAGAAAAAAGCAATTTCATTTGGAACCTGTCATTGAACAATAGTGAGGTAAAAATCATGTGAGAATTGGGTAATTTTCATAGAATTCTATACAATTGGACAGAAGAGTCGCCTCCTGCTGGTCAGTTGACAGAATGCCAGTTTAAGGCCCTTCGCATGATGCGTCACTCTTCAGACCTTGAGATTTCGGCTTGCCATTGCTGTTAAACTTGAATGCAGTCATAAATACAGACGTAAGCTCCGTCTTGCTTTTAAGATCTGCTGCACTTGAATCTGAGGAGGAAATACTGAGTACTGTTGATCCCTAATCAGAGGACGTAATATGACATAGAAGAACAACGGGTGCTTTTTCTGGTGAGGCAGCAGCCCCACGAGCCAGAGAGGTACAAACTGACCCAAGCTGCCCGATTGGCAGCCTCCTGTACCAAAACAAAGCTGCCGTGCTGCTGTCTGAATATCTCAGCTCCTCTGCAGTGGGAGCTGTCCAGCCGGCTGAGCAGAGCTGAGTGGCGATCTTATACTGAGACACACAAAATGCTCAAGGACAAAAATACCTCAGTGCGGATGATAGAGACTTATAGGGATACTGGGAGCAGACCCAGTCACTTTTTGTCAGATTGTAGCCAGCAGAATGATGTCACTGATCCCAGAGAGGAGCAGTGTGTGCAAAAAGGCAAATGTTTAGGAGAACAGTTTCTTTCTGAGTGCTTTTTGGGTGTTGGTGACCTCACAGATTTGTTTCAAAGCCATTTACATGACAAAATATTCCCAGATATCCAAATATGGATACCGCACATTTTATTTCTGCTGGTTTTAGGTTAAACAAAACTGAATAGAAGTTGGGGTATGTCGTCGTGAAATGTAAAAAAACAAAACAATGTCTAAAATGTATTAATACATATGAATTCATTGTAGAAATACATATGTTTGAGTATAATACATGAATATACATGTCAAAAAAGATTTTATTTTCATTCACGTTTCAGAGGTTAAGAAAATATATATTCTTAACTGAATGTTTAGGTAATGAATTAAGTAAGAACCAGAGTCGTTTTCTCATAGAACTCTATACAATCTGACGTTGTTTTTGCATCAGATCAGCGTTAGTTCAGTCTTGTTAAGCATTGTACTTGCTGGCATATCACTGGCGTTAGCAACACTCACCACTAGCAAAAGCAAGATACAACCATAAAATCTCATTTTGAACTACAGATGCATTACAATGCTAAAATAAGTAAGCATAAAATACCCAACAGACTTTTTTTATTTACTGTTGTAGCGATCGTAAATAGGAAGAACATTTTTTTTTATCATCCTCCCTTCTTGCCTGCTTTCCCTCCTCCATCGGCCAGACTCTTTCATTTCACAGTGTTGAGTTTTCACGGTTACTCCGGCTGTTCCATAAGCACTATTTCCTGTAACTTGACCTGAGGGTAGCATTTAAGATACGCCGTTGAGTTGAAACATATTTTGTGGAGTTGCCCCTTGTTAAAATGCTGGTAAGCAGTGATGCAGTTTATATCTTATATGGGCTTTTACTGTGAAAGAAAAGACTGGAAGTATTGAAGCTGTAGTCGACAATGTAGAAGCCAATAAGACTCTACTCCTGGTCCAGAGCACCGGTCCTCTGTGTCGATATTATATTAGCT